>JTDE01003157.1:27129-38408 GCA_014338405.1 Paragonimus skrjabini miyazakii | reverse complement strand
TTTCTCCTTCTTCGTGGTTGTGTGGCAGTTAAACATCAATGTGAACCACTGATGTATTGCTGTCTATGATGATGATGAAATGAAGACGGGGCAATATACCAAATAGTGTTCCGATATTCTGAAGGCTTCTGCTTCGTCTGCATCTGCAATAGCATTCTGAAATTCAGGCGGTTAATCCGTGTATTTTCTTACATCCAGTCTCTTGCGTGCAAACATCATTTTCACTGCAACATCACCTAGTTTATGTTTGTTATTTCCTTCAAAACAATTTACGACCTGTTGTTTTGTTCTACCTTGATCTGAAGCATTGTTCCTTTCTCGGAAACGGTATTTTTTCCAAGCGTTCTGTTTTTTAAATCATAAACAGAAAAGACGAACATCAGACAATTGAAAGGGTGATAAACGGGTTATTATTCCACGGTGTACATTCACTTAAGGCTCGGTTTTGTCCAATTGTTTATTCAGGTGGTTGCGGGTGCATCACTCCATGAATAAATTAACAAACGTGTGAACAGTCAATCGAACGGAATAAAAATGGAAGTAAGATAGCGGACTAGAAACTGGAATACGAGTACAGGCATACTGCGCTTCTTTGAGGTGTAACTTTATAAGATCGGTTCTACTTCATAATGAGACCAGTCGTATAGGTCCTAATCCTTTGAGTGATTTATAATCCTGATGCTCTGTTTTCACTTAGTGCTGCTCGATATGTATTCGTCAGCTAAGCTGTTTGTAATTATGTATATTAAATATTCACTCAGAGGCAATGTTGACAGTACTGGAATCCTATTGGATAACAGCTCCGTGCGATCGATCCTCAGTCAAACTGCCTCTACCTGATGAGGGCAAACATGGACAAAACCAGTCGTGTTGTGTCGGTTCGCGAATGAGCATCTAGCAGCACTGTGAAATCTTCCTTCATTTTACTCGAGTTTGTGCTTGCCTTGTTCATCTGTCTTGTAATAAGGCCTTCAACGAAAGACAGGACGAGTAATCACTAACGTTTTTGAATAGCCTTCTATGTGCCATCAACGTTCCAACAGAGAAAAGCCAACTCACAGTTTCTAACTACAACTTGAGTCCTGTCATTCTGAAATTTTATAGGTGTGACAATGGTCATCTTCTCATACAACATAAGGCATTCTCAAGGTAATCTTTTCTCGTGATAAGTTAGAAAAATGAAATCAGAACCGTTATGTTGCACGACTTATGCCATGACAGATTTAGACGCATCCTTACGAGTGCTTACTACGGACTGTTAAAACAATCTCATCATTAGATTTGCAACACAGTGGTCCGTTGTACGCACGACCAGTTACAATTACTCCGCTACTCCTCATGATTCTTTTGTTGCTCATAATTGCTGTCACCTGCATCATGAGGTAGAAAGCAGCCCCATAGATTTCCAACATAAGTGATATTACTCACGTGGGTTAAGTTATCTGTGTTCCTTTAATCTAAATGTATCCATGATCTACCTCACACATTACAGAAGTCAGTTTTCTGCCTTTAGCTACTACTGTACTACTGTTCAGTTACTCTCAAGTTTGCTAGGAATGCGTACTTATCCCCGGTTCAAGACGAAATGCAGAAAGTTGCCAAATATTGTACAGACCTGGGTGACTGCATCAAATCTGAACAGTCCTCAGGTGAAACTAGCAGTCGAACAGACTGCAACAGACTTGGAATACCTCTGTGAACCATAGAACTCACCCAACTCTTGAAAGGGCTGTATGTAAGCATTCGATAAACCATCAGCTTCTGAATCAGTTGAGCTGGTTTTGTGATAAATGCGAACTTTCATCAATGGGTAGTTGAGAAATCTGCAAATTCAGCATGAAAACAGACTTATTGAACATGCATCATAAGTACCCATCGAGTCACGTACTCTGTGAATCAAAAGAGTGCATACCCCATTTTACATCGTTCAGTGTGGCTGCTAATGGTTGGAGTAAGTTGCAAGAAGATGATTTGTTGTGCAATGTTTATAGCTATCACCTACCAGGTTGAAGAAATTTTCACCATCAAAATTGTTAACTGTGTAAGCCTATTACATTGACAGCACGATCAATATTTTGTCCCGAACCCTAGTTTTATCGAGTTCAACCTAGTGATTTCCTCTGATTAACACTGCCTGTTAAGCGCAACGTGATTTAACTAACAGCATACTGCAACTGCCACCACGACGACTAACTGACGGTCATAATGTCTCAAACAGAAAGGGAACATTCAAAGAAATTTCATGCAGACACCTGTAGGTCAGATAAAAATGCATGCTTTCAACCACACGGTGTATAAGCTTATGCAGTATGTGGCGGCTCCGACTGACAATCAACCCACTTCCTAACGTGTCATACGCTGTTCTTTCGTTAATCCTATTTATTTGCTTCGTCGTTCAAACCTTCGTTCAGTCGTCGCCAACATGACCATAATTACGTGCCTGTTATCCATCGTCCAGTTACTTATCGGGCTAACGGCCTTGTTTGTCGGGTGATATAGTAAAGGAAACCTTGGGACTAATAACCAGTAACCAACTAACAGGGCCCAATACTAGCATCCACGAAATAGGAGACCGGGAGCTGTGGACACGGTCATCATTTCAGACTGATCCACCAATATTTTCCAGATATCAATAAGTAGGGCACTTGATTGGACAAGGTAAAACAGTGTTCCACCAGTCAGATCATGTTTTCAGCTGTGTACATTATGGATGGCTCTCCCAATTGGCAGCTGAAAACTACTAGTATCATGGCAATCAGGTCACTTACGGTTGGTCGCAGTTTTGCCGTTACCATTGGTGGACTCGAAATGATAACGTGCTGTGGTCTGCAAACTGACTGTTTTCAAAGCCTCGATTACCGCCACTGATTAGCAGGCAAGTTCGTAAGATGAATTGCGTTTCGGTTCAGCACTCACCGCCGCTGGCAGTGATCATCGCTCATTTCTTTTCGATGTATCCGACTTAATTGTGTTTGATAACGACAATAGTTATCGGCCTGACTATCCCAATTGTGAGGTTACTAGCTGGTCATTTCAAAAACCATCACACTGACAAATCCTCCCACTCGTTACTTCAGGCAAGCAGTGTGTAGTCGTCGTCTTACTGTTCTAACCTGTTGATATCTGTATAATAAGACTGACCTACGGTGATTTTATATTGAAAGTGGTTTATTCTAGTCGTGCCCTCCGGGCTGGTTACACGAAGGTGGCTGATAGCTGTTTTACGCTTAATTACTACGTTCTTCACTCTAACACATCATAAATAATATGGCCCGGTAAATTCCAGTTATCGGAAACCAGATCGTTTATAAATGCTGTACCTCAAACTTCTACATCGATAACACAAAAGGTGTAATCTAGACCCAGTGAAAATTACGTCAGAAGTTGATAATTGAAAAATTTTTATTGGGTAGCGTTGCAAATTCATAGAGCAAAACGTGTGCGGTGTCATATGGTCGGCCGTCTTATGGTGACAAACATGGTTAGGTATCCAAAGTGACGGTGGCAGTGAAGGTAATCGAGATCAGAACTCGAAATCCAGTGGGTAGTAGTCTACAACCGTATAGTAACCCAGCATTTTGTCCAAGTAAAAATCAAACATGCCGGAATAAATGGATACTACGTGTTGAAAAGCGATAACCAGCAATGCTGAGCTCATAAATCATGGACGCAGGACTTATTGTTTCAGAGTGATAATTTCGATCATGAACCCAAGGTCACTTGTGCAAAATAAACAATTACCTACCGGACTATCAATTTTGTTATGTAGGTATATGTTTGCAACAACGGAATCTGTTTTCAGTGGCATCAAAACGGCATCTCTCTCAGTTAATATGCTGTGGTTTTAGGTTTTTAATCTAACAATTTCTGCAAACCGGCAGCAGCAGCAGCAAACAATATAGACAGGCTAGGGTGATGAGATTCACGCTTATGGGTAAGGTGTGGAACGAACAAGAAAATAACTATTAACAACTATAACAATCGGGTATTAAGCAACGCAATGCACACAAGATCAATAATTTGTTGATGGAAACGCTATAATTCTTCGCAATCAGTAAAGTACCTTCGTAAGTTTGTAATTACTAGCGAAAATGTAAACCCATTGTGATCTAAACTTTAGGCAAAATTTGTGTGCACTCAGGATTACAGGTCCGCTTGTTATAGGATTCCTCGATCGAATCGTGGCTTCATTCTACTCAAACGTGATCTACACCGCATTCTGTAAAAATAAACACATTCTCCATAAAGCTTTTTCCCGAATTTTGAGCAGTCGGTTTTTCGTTTGGTCATATAGATGCTAAAATGGGTGGTAACTCATTCGTGGGAAAGCAAGCTGAACTCCGCAGGATTCATCAATTTTTACCTTCCTGCTTTAGCATTGTTACTATCCACCTGTTTCATGGTCGGCAAGGATCAACTATCTCCACCTTTCTAATCAGACTGAAAACATATAGTTTGCTTTCCTAACGTTTGAGTACGTCAACGTACACACTGTAGGGTCTGTTACCTTTTTGCTTTCTCATTACATACCATTCTTCATACCTGTTGTGTTCATTGTACATATAAACTACTTGTCCATTGTTTGAGTCAATACACATTTCGTCTTCGTGTGCCTCGGTTTCTAATTGCACGTGGTCGTTGTTACCGGGAGTTAACTGTGACAACAGCAGATTTTAATACGCTGGATAAAATAGATCTGCTAAAATTGCTCTGTTATTCAAGAGGAGCGTTCTTCTAACTTAAATCGCAGTGTGCAGAATTTTATCGTAGACAGTTATTGCAGACTGTTTTGTAAACTTGTCATCTCTTGGTTTTACTACAACACCAAGGTATCATGCAAGCTTAGAACAAACAAAATGGGCGAACTCTGTAGACCTTCGTACCTCCTCTAAACTGGTAAGGCCGACCAATAAACTGTTTTGGCTTGTGATGGTTTGAATTGGAAGGTTTCACGTTACCTTGCATAACGTAGGCAAATGGTTTGAAACAAAATTAGTCTTCTGAGCTCATCAATGTCATAACGGTGAATGTTGAATCCTACGTAGCCGTGGAACATAGTGAACAAAGTTTGCATTATGACTAGCCCCCATCTTGTACCAGAACAGGTGTATGATTAAAAATGCTCAGCTGTAACGAGTAAGCCTTCAAAAGGATACCCAGTGGGTTAGATTTACTGAAGATATATGACTTGGATATCTGACACTGATAAAGTAGTCAGTTCAAATTGAAAAGTAGTTCAGTTTGAGAATAATCGGGATTTATTCCTCCTGCGCGGAGACCACACTACAGAGAAACTCCAGTATTTCATTCATACCTCTGTATAAATTATCTGCAACTTATGACAGTTGCACATAAACAAATTTGCCAAATTCAAACAAAGGAAAAGTGGCGTTTTTGCGCTGGCAGAAATGAATGTTGTGTTAGTCTACCGAAGAACGCGCGAGTCAGCTACCGTGTTGTTAATTCTGGCATCAATTCCAGACACTTCACCTCCAACTACATAAGAACGGTCGATTGTATGTGCTATACTACCCGGATAAACCAGATAAGATACGAGTCGCATTTGACTCCTCTACTGCACACGGAAGATTATCTCTTAACCACGAACGATTGCAAATACTTAATTTGACGAATACCTCAATCGAAGTATCCCTCCGTTTAGCCAGCGTGCAGTAATTACGAATGTCGAGAAAATGTACTTACGGGTTCAGGTTCCCGAATCGGACAGTTTCTGGTTGAGTTTATCGTTGGAGATCTCATTTTCCCCAGACAGATCTCTCAGTATATATGCGCCGATAGTTCACTTATTTAGTGTCACATACCGTACTGTGCTAGCCCTGCATCGCAACTGACTAATTATGGACAGGATGTTAAGCCATGAACGGTCACAGCAGTGGAGAACAATATGTATTTAGACGATAGGTTGCTATCATCCGAAACAACTGAAGAAGCTAGACTTGTTGTAAACCAACTTAGCATCTTACTGTTAAGAGGTAGACTTCGTCAAGGTTATTAAACAGTTAACCACAGTGGATAAACTCTGTAGAATGATCAACTTAGATCTACAGGATTTCATTTACCTAGGAGCTTTAGACGTGTGTGCGATTGTTTCTAGTCTCGATTATACAAAGGTATGCGTAGTTCTTTCAGATGGACCTTCGGGATAAGTATATTCAATGCCAATTTCAGCTTCTAACCTGCTGCAGAACCCTTGTGGTCAAGGACTTCGTTGAACTTGCTTAATGGGAGAGGCCAATCGCCTAATCTTGGTTAACAAATATTCGATCGGTTGAAGACATTAGGGTGTCCCGTAATCTTCCTTCTGACATGGAGATGGAACAACACAAGTTTTGTAACGCGCCAAAGATAAGACACACAATAGTCGGTTATTTTAGGCATACACCGTTAGCTGGTATAAATCATCACTGCCTAGATATGAGCAAATCAAAGTAAGAACCATGTAAAATAGACATTGTTTGACTCTTCGGCGACCTCTCTTACAGCAAGACTAACCAGCCTTTTTTTGTATGAACTGGGAACGCGCATTGGCGATGAACTCTGCGATAGCGTTGTGCATGAGGCGCCATCAGTTTGCGCTGTTTGTTGCAAACCGAATAGGACTGATACCCGAGTGTATCTTTGTGTCGCAGTGAGGGCAAGTTCTGGCTGAGATCAATTCGGCTAATGCTGATTGAAGAGAAGTTTCACGTTCATTTTCACAGGAACATAACCATTGATTTCTGACCCTGGAGTTTCTAATACTTTCAGAGAACGGTTTTCCAACTCCATTATTTTCTGCCGCACCAGCAGATGCAGCCCTCGCGGTTGGACCTCGTTTTACAGTTGACACTGTATAAATTGAATCCCATCTAGAAATATCAGGTGTGATAATATTCCACTTAGTTGAAACTATTGAAAAGAGCGACTTGGCTTTCTCTCACTTACGTGTTTGGGGCTGGGATCCAAACGGACCCCGTGAAATTAGGGTGACGATGTGTAAAGTTGGAGCAAGCACACAATAATTTGCTCAAGCTTGTTTAACAGAACGGATTAGTTCTAAAATTCAAATTCCAGAGTCAGGATAAGTCTGCGCAACTTCTCTGTTTCGACCAGTATTAATAGGCAGTTTGTTGCGTTCCAGGAGAGGGGAATCTGAAGATTCAACATGCGACTATCGGAATTTTGATGGGCACAACACCAACTGCTCAATCTTTTCTTCCGGGATATAATCACAGTCCCAATACCAAATGTGGGAGGACGCCAACATCTCCTTTTGTATCGAATAGAAAGTTCATTCTAAATACTACATGTTGATCACTGTAAGCTAGCTGTTTCCCCGTACATCTCGTGGTATCGTCAAAGACTCCCTAGTCATTGGTGTGACACAGATTGATATTAGTCACGGCTTGTGTTGAACGTCTTGTGTAAGACAGCTGTTTTGGCATCCCTTGTAGCCAGCAAACTATCCGCAGTAGGTTACTACACGCTAAGAGAAAGGGGAAGACACAGCTTCTCGGATTCGTACGTCCATTCTCTGTGTTCATCTTTAAGCATTGTACCAGTGTCGACGAAATTGGTATGGTTTTGTTTTGACAGATTCGCGTAGAATTTTAACTACCCAATCAACTTGACTGAAATTAACAACTTATGAAAACTCGTATTGACTGATTGTTAGATTATTAAGTGTCTGCTGAGTCGACCATTGAGTGACAGAAGGCTTCTGAGCCAAATTACGTGTAAATAATTGAGGATCTCATCGTACAATCGGCGTACAATTCCTTCAGGCAAAGGACCAGCTTCCAAGAACCATAACCTAAAACGTATTAATGGCATAGCCGCCGATTTTCATCTCTCTGAATGGTGGCGCTTGAATTCATCGCACTTACTTGGCGAATTCTTGCCTAAAGAATTCAGTACCAGCAACTCTGCTTTTTTGACGTCTGTCAGTTCCAACACATAGAAACTGTTATCAATTGACCAATTTGCAGAATTCAAATCGCTGTGTAAAACTAAAACCTGGCAATGGACAGATACTACTGATTCTCAAAGCAACGATTGGATTTCATATACTGTCTATACACGGCATAGGGAAATTGTTTTTCTGCTATGATGTAACCTTCTTTGGCGCATCAAACTACCTGGAATCAACCATCGAGGCCAAGTATGGATTAAAATGATTGAAACGATCACGTGAGTTCTTTCGGCAGTGACTCGTCAGCAGATAACGAGCAGGAAGCGATGCTGAAGCTGAATAACTAATTTGCAACATTCCATTAATACTCATATGTAAAGCCCCTTATGATCTCGAGGCAATGAGGCCTGGTAATTTACTATTTCTCTGATCCGAATGGAGTTTTTTTGAACGACGAGGTGACCTTGATGGACTGCTGTCCGAGGGGCTTAAGCCAAGCTCCACATCTCGTTTACATGGTATGTAAACAGTGGTGAAGTAGATATCTGTCCAGACTGCAGGGCTGCCATGCACAGCTCACCGATTCGTGCGATAAACAAGCTGGGGACGTCTTCCTTTGTGACCCTGTCCCTAAGAGTGATCGACCAAAGGCTATAGTAGCAATTATGTTTTCTGGAGTGGATAATAACGTTAAATGGACTGCTACAAAAATATAACAAAAGAGATTTAAGGTAACACTCGATCACTGCATGTTCTAGGAGACCACAACGAAAACCAAAAACTCCCTGAATTTATTTCCAAAGATCGTCTGGTTTAGAGAGCCGTCAACTTCCCTGACCCGATACTAAAATGTCTAAACAGCTTACCCGGATTAATTTTGTATGTTAATACATTGTTGTAGAGGGTTGAATTTGTTTGTAGAAGGTGTTCCTCGCTCTTCTCTGCGCACTTGTTCTTGTGATCAAGCAAATTTATGCGCTGGATCCCAGAAGTATTGAAAACTATCATTCACTTTCATCTTACCTCCAACAATATTTGTACACTCAATAAAAGTTACTGAATTCACTGATTGTAATCCGTTACAACACCAGCTGGGTTCATTTGATTTAATGAGCCTAAATAGCGATCAATTTCAGCTATATTGAGCAAACCATGTACTATCTTGGTTGTCCCTACCTCATTTATCTCGATAACTGGTTTAGATGGAGGGAATTATTTTTCAAATTTTCCACAGTACTGTACAAACTACAGACTGTTCGACCGCCGTTTTAGCGTTTTCGTGATTCCTAAGATCGTTTCGTTTTTCACACGACTTCGGCCGGTGTTATTACTATTGTTCCCATACAAACATCAGTACGCACATTCAATAACAGCAGCAAAGAGGGCTTGACCCAAGTAATAAAAAACTAACAAGCGGTATGATTATTCATAAATGTGTGGAGGAATAGGTCGTTGGTCGGTTAGGTAATTATCAGCCGAAATGAATCAAACGCCCAAACACAAGAACGGGACACAAGCGACAATGATCACTATATAAGTGGGTTCAGTGACTGCGCGTAACTCTGTGATACGCCTGAACCTCCACGACAGCAATCTAAGAAAACTCACTTTCGTGGACATCAGAGTTCTGGTTTCCGCATGCGGTGAACATCTATCAATGTTTGGCGTAACCGTTCAACACCAATATTATGGTTTATAACTCTCTGTTGTGCCAAACTGTCCTCCTTGCACGCCACTTCATCTCAGCTAAACTGTAGTTTAATAGGATCACACCTAGAAGCAATAGACATGAGAATAGAAGCATGGAAGCATTGACCGCCCCAGGTGACATTGCGATAAACAACCACCTCAGTGTGCCACGTCCTCCTGAACTGTAGTTCATCTCAGTGCCAAAAGTGACTTTTAAACTGTGTATAAAATTCATAAAGTCGCAAACTAAGTGTGAATGCTGCTCATTGTGAAAAACTATTAATCGTAAACAAAATGGTCATGAAATGTGGTTTTGGTTGTTGTCGGAAATTGGAAAATTTCAGGTAATTTTGCGTCAACAAGACTCCTCATTGCTACATCATCTACATGTCCAAAAGTAACGCTCTCAAGTTCTAAACGAGTTTTCTGCATGTGGAAGAATGTAATCAGAGATAATCGAACAAAATAGACGGGACTAATAGGGCGGGTATAAAATCCCATAAATAATCCATGACATCGTATAGGGCCACATTTTTAATGATTCGACAACAGAGACTACATTGAATGTAGACTCACCGAAATGTCGAGTAGAGTATTTGCAAGTTCAGAAAAGTCGTTAACACAACGTAGTCCAACTTTGACGGAAATCACTCAGGACTTTACCAAGCCATTGAGCACGTGTGTGTTATGCCAATTCACTCATTTCTAACATAAGGTGTAACGGTACATAAAGTATGTGAACTATTCCGCTACCTCACAGGTGAGATTCTAGCGCTGGAAAGTTTTGGCCAATCATACCGAACCTCGACGATGTATTCCTGGTGATCAGCTTGTCTATCAGGTTAGTGTTAACTGGAGCAGTAAGAGAGTTCAGTTTAGTCTGATCAGCATCTAGCCGCATGTGCTTCCCTCCAAATAGTCATAATGTGTAAAACTTTTGTGGTCGAATTCACATAAAAGTTGACGCGTACCCTTCTTTACAGAAGTTAACGAGTTGTCTTCAGCATTAAACGTGTACTCATTGGAGTTCGTTGTGTAGCGCAGACAGCCAGCAGCATTTGAGAGGAAAATACGACAGCTAGCCAACATCAGGATCCTAGACGGTTTTCAAGTTCTATAATGGTAGACCAAGTAGTCTGCGAAATGGTCAGAATCAACTGGAATCACACACGACTGGTACCTGCACATCTGCCTCGAGATCTACGACCACCTGCACCGACCAGCAGAGTTCAATAACTCACCATCATCATCATCATAGACAGCAATACATCAGTGGTTCACACTGATGCTTAACTGCCACACAACCATGAAGAAGAAGAAACAAACCCTGTTTAGGAAGACAGAAGAAGAAAAAAGAGAGAGGGGAGGGGACCTAACCACTAAAAAAGAGCTACGTCTACATTCAAACATACAACATCAAGGCGCCTACACCTTGCAACCAAACAACCGAGCTGTAAGTGAAAGTAAGACGTCATCAGCGAGACAGCTTCCTTACGGCTTTCGCTGCCCCGCGTCATTAAGTGCACTCACTTCAGACAACTCGGCCAAACAACGACAACATTCACGCCATTGAGCTCGGTTGGCCGCCATCTCACCTAAAGTTTCAAGCCACCGACTCTCTGAGTCGCGAGGGCTCCAACCCGGGAGACGAACCCGACCTACAGTGCCCAACCCCTTC
>JTDE01003157.1:10027-23884 GCA_014338405.1 Paragonimus skrjabini miyazakii | reverse complement strand
GTTCTATTAAAAGAGCTATCTACAGGAAATCTACGTGGACCGGTCAATACCTGAACTTAAGTAGCTTCACACCGGTCCATCACAAACGCGCACTGGTAAGTACACTGTTCACACGAGCAAGACGAATATGTACACAGGATAGTCTTGCAAAGGTATTAGACTTGAACACCTCTGTGCTACAATCTAATAGGTATCCGAAAAGGTTCATAGATAGACATTGTAGGCCAAAACCACCTTTCGAACCGGTGGCCACAGTGAGGAAAAAGAAGGTTTATATAGAACTGCCTATTAAAGGTGATTATAGCATGCATCAAACAACTCAAAGGCTAGTGAATTCGATTAAACGAACGTTTAACGCAGCGGAACTCTGTGTATTAGCTCGGACACATAAACTGCCTGTCCCTTCAAACAAAGGAGATCAGCCTGTCGGTGCCACCTCACATTGTGTCTACCAATTTACATGTAACTGCAAAGAAAGTTACATAGGCAGAACCGAGATGTGCTTGATCTCCAGAGTGAAAGAACAATTACCTAAATGGTTGCAGAATTCTGTATTACAGAAGAACGACAACGTATTTGCAACAAGTAAGCAGCCAGCGTCCGCAGTCACAAAACACGTCCTAACCACTGGTCACGTTATCAATCCAGTTTGTGTTTTCAGAATCCTATTACGTCACTCCAATCCAAGATTCTTGCGGTTTGCTGAGGCTGCTGCAATCAATCGACTGAAGCCGACCCTGTGTGTTCGAAAAAATTGTTCGTAAACTTGACCCTTCTCTGGATCTAGTGACCTTTCCTAACCCACCGACTGACTATCCACCCTACCCCCTTAACTGTTCGATATAAAACAACCGTTTCGTGTTATTGTAAATTTGATACTGATGAGTCAATACGAGATGCTTGCATCTACCAGTTTTCGTGTTCTAACTGTTTTGTTCAAACTTCTGAAGGGAATGAACTGTTTTAAATATTAATTGGCTGTCAATTGGATGAATGGAACATCTTGTTTACATCCGGCCGTTTTAGCTTGCCACGGCTGACACTAGCAAACTAACTGACATGTTGACCAGTACAAGCGGCAGTACTGTACAACTTTTCTCCACTCGCAAGCAATTCCGGCGGCAGAGGGGATCACCCCCAAATGATGTGCTGACATATGGAGTAACGGAAGTCCTTACTGATGTGAACGTAAAATCAGCGGTTTATCTGTTGTTCTTGCTATGACCACTGAGATGAAACTGAGTCTTTAATTAAGTCACACACTTAGATGTTGCTAGTGAAAATGTCAAAGTTGGTGAAGATGCATACGCAGGCCATGAGGCGTACTGCCACCTGATGACTGGGGTGCCACGATGTGGTGTCGTAAGTCGTCTAATAGTGGGGTGAATCTATCAAACTAGTATGGGCTTGCGTCTGAACTCATCTCGAGCTGTAACGACTTACGTTTGGTTATCCTGATGATACGTATTAGTAAAAGTCGGCTAGCAGGTGCTAACAAGATATCTTAATGTCGACGTGATACACGTTCCTCGTCAGGGAATCATCTGGAAAGGTACCATGTGGACGGTGTTGTCTCACATCAGCGATAAATGGTTGATCCGTATCGGTGGTGCTCGTAATATTTATTGTTGACAGTCGCGGACTGTACAGTGGCATCCGTGTGCTGTTATCACAAAATAAACAATGAGATTCTGTGGCGCGTGTGAGGAGCATATAGTCTCCTTGTATGTAAATCAGTTTCACTTCACTAGTTAAAGTGACATGATCACGTTTTAAACATGCTTGCCGAAAGGCTAGCAAATCGCATTATTTACGCCTTCTGTGAGTGGTAGGAAAAAGTAGGACGGCCGACAGTCGATGAAATAGCGCGGAGTTATGGAGACATCAGCATCAAGTTTGGCCTCTGTTAGCTATTCCTGGACAGGGTCCAAAAGTTGATTAGTGACGGATTCTGAAAGCTTTGGAAAATATGGTCGTAAACCAAAGCCAGCAGCAAAAATGCTGCTAGGCCCGTTATGTACGTCCATTTTAAAGTTAAAACACACAAAACACCAAAACCTCACAAATGTGGAGGTTGCATAGTGCAAAACTAACAAAGGATTCTGATTTCTGCGTTGGAATGTTTTCTACCACGTTTTCTGTTTTCGTCTAGTTATAATGCCATTCACAGTTAAGCTGGCGCTCAGACTACCAACAAGCTAGTGTGAAAACATGGCTTCAGTTATTTCAGACAGGCTTACATCTGAACTACAACAAAGACACGTAGTAAGACTGCGTAAAGGCACGATGTGTGGGACGCAAGGCCAGAGAGTACGAATAACTGAACTAACTTCCGAAATGTAGTTTCATGAAAAAGGTTGTTTTCGATCAACTGTCGAGGAATCCCGGGTAGCCGGTATAACTGACAATTGCAACCACTCAGCCAGTAAGCGAACAGCTGATAAACAAACATGCAAATTGCAGTCTAACGTATACGATATTCATAATGCTGCAATGTCTACTGCTTAGTTCGCCGAGATTACTATACGTCTGTATGAACGAAACGCACAATTAACTTTACCGTGATGTGTACACAGAAAACGAATTAACCACATTTACCTTGAAACCCATTAACACAATCAGTATACAGTATAAAACTGGGAGGAGAAAAAAAACGTAAAACAAACTTTAATTCTTGCATCCTTGAAGTGCATGAGCCGCTTTGAGTACTTTCCGATTTGGCTGGCGAAAAGACGGTTGAGTGGCAATAAGACCAGAAGGAATCCAACGCCGACCAAACTGGAGACACCCAGTTGTTGAAATAAGAGCATGATGGCTAATATTAATTGCAACGGCATCGCCCAGGTCTCATGTACACTCGGGGCCAAATTGACTATTCGGTCGGCATCAGATGTGAGATAATTTGAAAGAGAGCCGGTGCCAAGTTCATTCAGGCTTGCTAATTGAACAGACAAAATGCAGCGGTATACCATTCCACAGATGGCTACGCGAATCTTGTAGCCAAAGGTTGACATTCGATAGTCGTAGTTTGTGCCAACAACAGAAGAAACAAATGTGATAAGAATTACCAAAGCACCCCACAAGCAACTCAGCCACACGCTTGCGCGTTCTTCAGACAGGCTTAGGATGAAGTGATTCAAGAAAATTGGGGCATACAGGCTAGTTACACCTAGTAACAACTTTATGAGACCAAGAAAGAAGAATTCTCGACCGAAATAACGAAATGCTAACTTGATAAAAGGCCACGAACTATCAGAAGCAACCCCCGAATTATCTCCCGTTAATCAAAAACGCGTGGGCAACTTTGACTCCAACTTGATTGTACTGAGGCGTTCCGGCAAGCTGGGCAGTTTGAAAACATCAGAAAGTTCCCCGTAATACCCCGCCGTAATAAATGGGTTCATCCAACAGAAAAACGTCCTTGAACAACAGGATACAGTATCTTCACGAATATGTGGGTGATTCGAATGCACAAGACTCAATGATTCAACTTGGTTGGTCACAGGTGACAAGTGTGAGTCCACAAAGACCATATTAGGATTTCCAGCTGTTGAGTGTAAACGAGCCAAACGCGCCGCCCTTCGCCTTGATTCCTCCGTGGTATAAACGACGGGGACTTTTGAAATCAAGTGAAGACTGACAAGACCCAAATGAATTACTCGAAATGTGATTAGAAAGGGTCTCCAAGGTTCTGCAACCTGACGGAATACGGACCACACAATGGCGACATAGAGATAAAAATAAACGATTGAAATGAGGAGATGAACTACGGGACTTCGAGATGAGTAGTTTATAGATTTGCCGTGGAAATAATCGTGCAGAAGCATGATCAACCAGAGTAATGTTGTAGAAGAGCCGTGAACTACTTTAAAGCTAGCATTCAAAGCGAAAGAATCACTGTACAACGGTAGTATATAACCCAAACCAACTCCAATAGCGCTGTTACAGATAATAAGCAACACTATAGAAAGTCGGAACCAAAATACGGTCGACTGGAAAGTTTCAAAGGCAGCATTCTTTCGATAAACAACACCGAACAATAAAGTGACCAAAAGATAGAACGAGATCACAGGGAAAAAAATATACAACTCGGTAAAACAAAGGCTTAAACTTTGATTCAGCCACGGATCCATGCTGAACGATCCACAAAACCGTCGAAGCGACATAATGATTGAAAAACAGAAACACACAACACTGACACTCTGCGTCGTGAAGTTAACAGCAGGCGTTCAAACGTTCTTGCTTAGTTACAGGCTTGTTCTGATGTTGAGCATTGAGGCATGCACTGATACACGGCAGAGAACCGTAACTCAGAGATACAAAAAAATAATCTCAACTGAGTCAATATTTCCTAACTGCGCAACTACCACCTCCAAAAAAGGCTTTGTGGTTCAGAATCAGGGGGAACGCATTCTAAACAGGCAACAACAGCCACAACTACTTACGCCGGCATACGTAACATACCATGTTTCTTGGAAATATCCCGCATTTTCCTTTACTTCCAGTGATTTTTTTCGAGACGCCGACGAATTAATTATTTGAGACAGCAATCGCAATCAATGGACGCGTAAATGTAAACAGTGAATTCCGACTTTCGAACACTGAGGACGACGTTAGGTATCAAAGAACCAGTTGCATGTTTTACGGAAATGTCCACAATGAGCATATAAAATTCGGTAACACCAGTTTTGATACACACAGCTAACAGAACCTGTTCGCCCATATCAAATGGAGTCTCCAGAGAACATCAGTCACATACTTTCGCACAAAACGTACAGCGAAGGTTCTTTTATGCGTATGTATTAAAGTTGTGCTGAGCAATAACTTGTAGAGAAGATAGGTGACCACCTAGTTTCGGAAACATCCTGTACGATAACAGCAATAGACATCTGAAGTGTTGGATGAAACCTACATCAGAAGCCATCATTGTGAAAAATAAAACTACATCAGTTGTTCGCACCGACGCTTAACTGTTATAAAATCATGGGAAAAAGAGGAGTTCCTACCTAGGGAAAAGGAACGGGGTCGAACCTAAATGGTAAAAGCAACTATATGTAAATGCAAATGTACAACATCATAGTGCTTGCATCATGCAAACAAACAAAGCCAAGGGTGAAAATAAAGCATCAACAACAAGACATTAAATGTAGTGTCAACCGATTCTGGAAACGTGGAATTTTCTTGACCATTAGCTTCACAATTGCTTCTGGTTTACGCAGCTCTTTAAGTATTACGACTATTCTTCGTGCAAATGCCGCTATAACACCAAAAAACGACCGACGAAAACACAAACCCCGCACACTACAACAAACAGTAAATTCTCCATGACAGGGTGCCCAGTCAAAGTGAATGTCTACTGTCACTGGGCGATTTGCTAACGACTACTAGCCAACTGCTCAAGGAAGTTAACATGTGTCAATCGACTGTGAAACCGCCCTATTTGAGATGAATCCTTCTCATTAACTTCCAGTACAACCTGAAACTGATGCCTACACTAGGTTTAATCGCCAGCAGTGTCTGAGTCCTGACCGCCAATACAGATTTGAAAATCCGTTTCACATGTTAAGCACACTGAAATACGCGAGTAACAATCGGAGAAGCATTGGGCGAACAATAACCCCTACAAGATTTACGATCGTCACTTGACTCTGTTCAACAACTACGGAAACACCCGCTATCCATTTCAGGCCCAAAGAAGAAAACTCTTGTTTGCGCAGCAAGCCAGTTACAGATCTGGACAGCTAAATGAGGTTTCTTGCAAATTCATTGAGGCTAGTCACGTGAGACATGTAGCAGAATGTCAAGCAGACCACTGAGGCAAAAGGAAAAAATTGTCAAGTTACTTGTTGTGTCTTCGAACATGAGTTGAAAACATTACTCAGGAGGCTAAAACAATCCAGTCCACACACAAACCCCTGATTTCTGTCACCTGTCCTCCAATATGACGGTGATTCCACGCTGTTCACCCAATTGTAAGACGAATGGAAGTTGCGGCCCACAGTTATGCCCAACAGCCCAAACTTGACGTCCAAATTCAGAGGCCCATCAAACAACAAGACTGAAACAATACAACAGAAAACATTAAGGTCAGATATACACGAAACTGAAGTCACGTAGCTGAATGCAGTGAGCGTCATTTTTAAGTGACGACGGGTCACCAGTGTCACTATCGAAAACTTCAGTGCCACTACAATACGATGTATTCTCAACCGACATGAACTCCTATCCTCTGGTGACAGTAAGTACTTCACTTCTGCACACTCTGAATAAACGTCTGATTACCATTGTAGGCATACCCGCCCAACAATCGGCAATCCAACAATCAGACCAAGCGTCTCAATAAATTCAATCCAACATCCTCAAGTGGAATGATATAAAAATACCAGTCAAGTGTTTTTGTTTGCCTACATTAACTAAACCAAAGGTAATCAAATTAAAGGAAGCCTACATGAGTCGTAAAGTGAGCTCAATACATGATGTGATAACGAAATGTTATATCCAAGTGGGCAGACACATCATTGGGAGACATTTAAGTCAGGTTTCACCACTGGTTCAGTGGTTTAAGCCTAACGCCATCGACCACGGCATCCTGACTGGAGAGATGTCACGGTTACATGATTAGCAACCAAGATACTGTATGAAGTTGTCGTCGACCACTAGGTGAAGATGCACTGCCGGTAAACCCCGGCCGATGTACAGCCAGGACAACCGCTAGTGGCAACTGTCTTTTCGTCTCCTTTGAGATACAGCCAATACCAACTTCACTGACGCCAAGTGACCCAGGTGGAGGATTCTAATCAAACTGATAGAACAACGCATGTTAGTGGCGCGTCTGAGCTCCACATGTTACTTTGAGGTTACGAAGGTGTCAGCAGGTCTAAAAGTGGAAAAGCACGCACACACGTCCCATGACAATAAACTGTGCCACGTCAATCTCCATCGGACGTCCTTGGGTACACCTATCATGAATTGGGAAGAAGTAAACATTTGGGGAAACCAACGGTATCCTTCATACTTCCGCGTGCAAAAGACCACACGGACATTACGGCTGCATACGGCGTATACCAATGTGCACAGAAATTCAGATTCTCTGCAATAACATTTGTCCCTGAACATGATCTTGACGCTAAGATCCGAGATCTATTGCTAAAGGACCCTAATCATTTGTCACAACGTGAATACAACACAGTCTTGGTAACACTATTTTGACATGCATACAGTTTTAACTAGACGCTACATGACAAAATGATCAGGGAGTTTAAATGGGAACGAAGGCCACCAGTTATCACATTCTGAAACTCCAACTCAAGTTTCGACACTTACTCCACATCCATCATTATTGTAGCCGTTCGTCTCCCAGGCGACTCCAAAAACGACTATGGGTTTGAGGATCCGCGTTGAGAAATGTGGAAACAAATCCAAATTTCATGATGCTAATCGGTGTCAACGGAATTACAGGGGTACTGCCTACTCAACCACTGGGCTGAATCCAAACCAAAAGAAGGTCGCAAATCGCCAGTCCCAAACGAAAAAAATAAGTATGGTCAGGCGCTGCAAAATACAAAAGAATTATTCTGAGACTCATATTCGAAGTAAGAACGGAAGCGCACTTCATGATAACTGAGGAGTAATTATCAATTTCGATACCACAAGGATCTTTGATTACCAGACCGTCGGCTGAGTAGTTGAAAATGTGAGTATCAAAGTGAAGACCATTTTGAACGATATAGGACGGCTGGACAAACTAAATCGAAAGAAGCATTGATCAGACATACCAGACACATATAGAAAACAAACAATCGAAGTACTTACCTAACGGAACCGTGGCATACACACTACACATGAGCTCCAGTAAAAACGAAATCCACACCTTGTGTCCCATCTAGAAGCACACAAAGCCAAACATTTAGATCCGCGCGTGAAAAGCTTGAAGAACTGTGCGAGTACAGAACAAAATATACTCGTCAAGGCCCAGCCACTGATAGGTGCAAGGAAAAAGCATGACAATTTGTGAAAAATATGATTTTATTAATAGTTCAATAAAACGTATCGCAATGACAGCCAAAAAACGTCATATTGGTAGTAAAATGAAGTATATGAAAAAATCCAAGCAGATTGGGACAAATCATCTAAAACTGAGGGGAATTCAACTGGAGGAAAGGATAAAAGATAGTTGGGCAAGGCAAAAACTGGGAACGTCATTCACGTTGAACAGTAAATTTGGTTTGAAAAAGAAAAAAAGTCACACCGGTAGTAAAAGAAACAAAAACTAATCACATAAAGGTGCAAACCTGATATTTTAATAGCTCCACATCAAGCAGTAGGGTGAACGGTTCGGTCGATCGAGGACACAGATATGTTTGCGTTATCTATGAAAGTAAGGTACACAGAAAGTGACAAGTAACAGTGCTTGGTGGAATACACTGCGTGATTTGAGTCAATTATAACACACTCTTGTTTGAGAAACACTAAAGTGGGATGGCTATGGCTATTGCTTCCAGACTAAGCCGTCAATGGATTCTGTTCCTTGCTCGGTAATAACTGATGGGACATTTCACAAGAAATTACAAATACTTGCGAATGTGAAACAATGTCGAACGCGGTAGCACCAGTTCACAGCAGGCACATACCCAACCTTCACGTAATAAAATATGCAATTTTTCTAAACGTTTAGCATACTATTTACATTAGTCTGAAGTTTGCGAATTAAAGCAAACGGCCAATCGCTGAGGAAGTATCACATTAGAGTTTCGCACTTCTCAAAGTTCATTAATGCAGTGCACCCATGAGTGGACTGCGAGATGAACTAGGATCCTCGTGTTTTTGGGACAAGCACTGACTGATCACTAAAGTGTTAATAACTAAATTACTCCATCGAAGTATCCAGTAACCATTGTCTGTGAGCAAACACCAAGTAGCCCGAAGGATCCTAGGGAAGACCGTGCTGTAAGGTTACTAACAATCAGAAATAAAACAACAATATCTACAGAATCGACACACAATTGATGGTTGAATATATCTGGTTGGTAAGATGAGCACATAGCAAGTTACAATTTATTGTACTTCAAAGTTCAAATACAACAGTTACGTCGAGCCAAGTGTGAGGTCAGTTGAGGTTATTAGAAATGTACACGTTAGAATAACTGAGATAAATAGTGTTCCTAAATCTATGTCGGACTGCCGAGAACGATATCGATGGAAAGAAAAAAATGTTTCACACGAAGCGGTTACGAACCCAGTAACTGAAAGAGTAGGAAAATGAAGGCTGGAATGATATGGAACTCAACAACATCCTACCAAATAGATTACAATCATACTTGTGAAGGTGATGAGCAAGCGGCTGACTAGTGACAACAGTGCAACAATGAAAACAAACTTAATCTTCGGTTCTACCAACAGATATACTCGAACGAATCAGGCGACTAATCTGAGACAACAGTTTCAGCGAGACGCGGCGATCAGCATAAAATATGATTGTCAAGTAGTGTGACTTAAAGACATGGCCGCAAGAATTCAGATTGCAATCCAAACAAACAGCGGTGATAATTAAACTTGGTTAATGAAAAGATTAGTATGAGTGGGGGTTGCGAAAAGTGTAAGTGATGTCCCTACTATCTACAACTAGAACAAGTATTTAAAGAAACTTATCCAAACCAATAGGCTAGAACATGATGCATACACAACAACAAATCACGTATGGAACGGAACCCAACTTATGTTGGGAACAGCCCGAGTGTACGGGAAAATTTTATTGTTTCTACCGAGTCAGATACAAAGCAAACAAAGCCCCGACAAGTTGACAAACAGAACAAACTAACCTTCGTCGGCTTCCGGTGTCAAATTCTCATACTGACGGTCAGAAGAACGTCTACAACAACCTACTTGCAGCCGCCGCTTGAAATCCGCTTCGACCGACGCCACCGAGCGACCCATTGTCTCGGGCATGTATAGATACAATACGGTGACCACAAACAATTCGACGCAAACGAACGGTAGGAACGAGTAGATATTAACGTATTTCTGCAGACGGAGGATGCATGAATGGAAGATAGTACATGTGAATCTGCTGGGCACAAGTGTCAATTAGTGGTGCATGGGGTACATGTGCACGGCAAATACTCTCTGAGTAACGATACAAAGTTAAATGTCTGAAAGTACCCAACAAACTCACGTTGTAATCAGCGCTACGTAAAGAAAGCCACGTTTCATTTTGAGCTTTGGCGTTACAATGTGCTCGTCACAACGCCACCACCAGTACGCTGGATATAGCCAGTGATTAGAACTCAACAGATGCTAGCATAAACATTAAATGAACGAAAGATTCCATCCATACGCAGTTCGAATCCCGGTCGGCAGAAAGAAATGTACTTTCGATGAGCTCTACTAAGGGAAAAACTCCATTCCACAGTGTTTTCGCACAAACGGACTAGTCGAAACTTTCAACTGCGTGTGTAAATTGTAGTCAAACGTGGGTTAAGCCCAGACTTTAACTGCTAAAGTGTCCATTTTTTCCGTCAAAAACAGCCTCCGTCCTCGAGAGAGAAGAAAACAGTTGACTCCTTCCGACTTACCGGAATTGTTCAGGGCGGTCGAGAGGTGACCTTGGTTAGTTTTTTACCCGTCCGACTTTTTATTCCGCTATACGCATTAGTGACCCTAACTACCTTTTCGGTAGCTGTTCTGTTTGATGTTTCAAGAATGTTTTTTCGGTCATTACACCGCCTATGAATACTTTACTTTTTTTCGCCTTGCCGCACACGCTTTGATGTGGAACAAACCCGCTTTTTTTGCACGCGTCTTTTGGCTTGTCTTGAGAGCAAATACAGGGACAGTCGCGGTATTATTCGAGACCGAGATTTTCGTGTTAATTATTACCGGGAGGAATTCTGCCAAGCGTACTACGATATCAAGGACGGACCAGCGTATCGCTTAAAGGGCTTACAACAGTAACATATAGAAAGAACACGCCAATGAGCAACCTACTGAAAAGAATAAACCCTAAAGTATCCACTCAATGTTTTATAGAAGCAGTACTGCTACCACTGACCATGTGATAAATGCAAAATCTCAGTAAACATAAGCAGATGCCTCGGTTGTTGGATTGGGTGTTTTTACAGAATGATTTCTTTTGAGACTAGAGTGAGGTTAACTCGAAGAAAGCTATTCTAAAGTCTTAAGTGGGCCGATTCAAGCGCTATCCGACACATAGTAAAATTCTACAATCAAACATCACTCATACTTTTGGCATACTATTGAGCATTGTACGAAAATCAGTATTTTCAAACAAGAAAAAGAACACAGAGGCTTCACACAAACTGAAAGGTTTTAAAACAAAATAGCGGAGGAATAAGAATCGTCTTTTCCAACAAGGCTACAACGAATAAAACATTGACAACTAAAAGCGTAGTGTGTGCTACTGACTGGATATTGATTTAGAGAATGTCGATCATAATCGATAAGAAAACAGCCCGGACAAGAAACATGTATTCCACCATGAAATTCCTGAGCTCGGTCGTTCAGGCACCATCTTATCTAATGTAAAGGCTCTGAAGTTGCGTTTATCCAATGCAACAAAAGGTAATTTGACAAAACGATGGTACTTACAATCAACTGGATGAAGACCAGACCAAGACAAATGTTGCACACCCAGTTGATAGTGACAGCCACTGAAACCGCCGCATCCCTCGTCTCCTGAGAGAAGAACTCAGCCACAATAAACCATGGAATAGATCCTAAAAAGGTGATAGAGTAACAGTAAACACATCAGTAAAACAGATGCGAAAACCCATTCCTCCAAGTGACTACCAATGAACAAATCTGACCAAACTGCAAAACTTTAACAGATATAGCAATCTGAACACACGAAACAAAAACGACGTGGAATATGTTGCCCGGGGTAAGTGACTTCAAACCAACAAGATGTACACTATGGTCCTTTTCGTTTTGCAGCGTAATACTTGGAACCAATTCAGATGGAATCACAGAACACTGAGTCGTGAGTTGCTGCGGCCGTCTTTTATCTGTTTTGTTGACACACAGGAACAGCTTTATAAATAGACCATGGTGACCTTAAGAACTATGAGCCAAAGTTGGTTGCTGATACCGCCGAGATTTATAGATGGCAAATCTCGTTGTGTCAAGAAAACAGATTATTTGGGATGTCAGATCACCATGACAAATTGCCGCCCAAACTTTCAATAGCATCACATGCCACTGATGATGTGTAGGTTGACGGATAAGACTGCCAATTCAATATTTCGGCTTTTATAACGTGTTTGCTGTCACACGGAATCTTAGATCACAAGTCTCCTGTACAAGATCAGGACGCCAAATCTGGGCAACAATAACAGTCTAAATTGGTGACTGTGTGACTGCTATGAGCGTCGTTACGACTGGACTGCATCGAGTGCATCCGGCTAAATTTCACCCATAATTAAGTCGAGCAAAAACAGAACGTTCAGCGTGAACTTGATTTCTTTGGAACCTTAAATTTACTTACTTAATGGTTGCCAAATCTGGTTCTCGTTACTGCTGAGTCAAGAGCATGACGAACCTGCTGAACGGTCACTCATCATTCCAACAGTCAGCGATGGCTTTCGAGCAAGTTTTCATAAAAATCCTGTTAAATCCCACATTAGAACGCCCAAGGTTTTGACTAACATTCTTCTCTGTAGGCTATCTGAAGTGTTGAAGAGTTAAACAGCAGACCTACCATTGCCAGACCACTGCTACGCACGCTAAGTATCAACCGTCATTGTATTTCTCCATACCCGCAGTATTATGACGTACATTGTTAAATAATGTAACCAACGATCGAGCGAATAAGCTGACAGCACTCGGGTTGAAATACCGGGTCAAATGTGGGTCACTAGCAGGTGTTAAGCACCTCTACAAGAACGTAACAAAGCCCACGATAGCTCGGTAATAAAAACGCGGAATATTAAGAGAAGCTTTGAACCCTTATCTATGTGGCAACCCCTGTGAAAGTTTGAGAAATCTGACGATAATGTACGACCTCTGATGTCATTTGACGAACGTCTTATAGTGCCCAATTTGAAAAGTCATCATCTGACAATCTCGTTTCTGCTGTCGACGTCAGTTAAATCCTATTCTAGCCCACTCTCGTGGTGGTTGGACTGAATAGCTAACACATAGCAAAGACCATGATTTGCAATGTATCAGAACATTCATCTAGCAAGAATACAAACCGCAGATGGTAGAACGTGGTTAAGCCAGTTAACAGATGAGAAGTAAGTCATAGCTAAGTGTATTTTAACTTTAGCGTATATTCTAGAATGACAAACGCTTACAGTCATTTTAGATGCGTTACCGAAAACCACTTTCCACTCAGCTTAACTATACTACTGCACAATCACTGGAGGTAACGTAACTAGAGAATTAAAAACCAAAAGTAGGAAAACCAGTATAGAAGTCACCAAGTAATATCATCTTCGTGAATATGCCAACAATATGGGTTTGGTTACGTCATGGGAAACCTATTTGCAGGAGGACTTCGAAATCGGAGTCGTGCAACTCAAAAAATTCACTTGTTATCGTGTGGATCGTCCCGTGTTTTATAGAAGGCGTAGTGGAGGCGTTAGTAATTACATAAACGTCTCATGGTCTGCGTTTGCGCACGTTCCGTTTACTTACTTTAGTACGCATATGAGCTGATTAACTGTTGAGTACAAACCCACAATCTTAAGTAGTTTTCGTTCAGTTGTGGTGTGTAATCTTTATTTATCTCCCGGCTGTCCTGCCACTGAGATTGATAAGTCTGCTGACGGTCTCCCGCCGGCTCTTTTGGACGTTCTCGACACACCATTACGAACTGTTTGCGATCAATTAACAAGCCTG
>JTDE01003156.1:75059-85967 GCA_014338405.1 Paragonimus skrjabini miyazakii | reverse complement strand
ATACTCGAAGAAATCTTTATATTTGTCCCGTAATACGCATTTTAATATTTCATTAAAAATTTGAAAAATATCTTTTCGCGCCTAAATGGCCGTTTCCAATTTGTTTTGGCCTTGAAACACCATACCGGCGAACTACACAATTGCCCCATCACGTTATTGGCCCAAAAATTCATCCCTAATGTTTCCCGAAACAACCCTATATTACCCCTAAATATTTCCCTCATTGGTTCGAGCAGGGAACCACGCTATTGGCCCATAAAATCATCCCTAATATTTCCCGACATCACCCTACATTATCCCTAAATAATTCCCTAATTGTTGCTAGCAGGGTCACTCGGTGGAGACTCTGGCAACGCTTTCGTGATTCATAGTGCACTCGGCACAGTAGATATCATGAAAATCGATCTGAAGAAAGATCTGGGCATCTGGCTTTCGTCTAACTTATCTTTTGCGCATCACCGCGAGATGGCAGCGAAAAAAGGGTTTGCTACTTTTAGGATGATTAGGCGCACTTTCCCCCCGCGTAGACAAGAAAGCGTTCCAAACGCTTTACGGGGTTTATATAAGGCTGCTCCTCGAGTATGCTAATCAGGTCGTTTATACTGACTTGATGAAAGACATATTAGCCGTTGAGCGTGTCCAGCACGTGGCTACCAAACTAGCCGCAGGTCTCAGTAGTGTCGCGTACGAGTCTCGACTTGAAATTCTTGATCCATACCCACTTGAATTTCGATAACTCCGCGGTGATTTAATTTTCACACACTTCCTCTTTAGAGTAGGCCTCGTTTATCAGTTCTTCACTGTGGCGAATGATGACGGTCGGCGAGGACATAACATGAAGCTTTTCAAGCTTCGTCTTCGGATCTCTCTTAGACAGCAGTTATTTTCCTACAGGGTTGTCAAATTCTGGAACAGTCTCCCTGATGAGGTCGTCAGCAACGCTTCTAGCGCTCACTTTAAAACATTACTTGACTCTCATTTTCCAAAATTCCTTTTATGCAAGTGATCTTAGTTTGTTTTTTTGATATTTACTGTAATTCCCAAGAGCGGTGCTACACCCTGTTTTCACTGAATGTCTTTCAGGTCAACCGACGCTCGCTTGACATTTAACAAGAAAAACCGACTGGACCCGGGGCCCTTGGGCTTTTGCCTCGAACCCGTGTATCAATCGCTGAATCGCTGAAGGCATTCATTGAAACACAGGGTGTAGCACCGCTGTTTGGAATTACTGCTGGAGTGGATCTAAATAAATAGTTCGGTGAGGTGCGTCAGCTCAGAATTCCATTATTACGAATGCAGTATCCAATGGATACAATCTGTCGCGTTGTTCCGAAATAATCTTGGAGGCCACAACTGAGATAATTTCGATGACGCATAAATAAGGAAATTTGCCGCAATTGCCGGTTGATTCAGTTAACTTCCAACTCCAAACATCTGTCTACTAGCGACACTGGGCGCGGAGAGAATGCAAGGCTCGCGGCCCGAGAAGTGTGATTTTGTATTTATTGATTGTTGATCAGTTCGATTAAGTTGGTTTAAACGTCACCTGAATATGTGATGTTGAGGAAAGTGAAAAGTGTGAATAACAGTGAGAATTATGAAATAAAAAATAGTGTACAAAATGCTACACTGTAAATATCACAAAACAAACTAAGATTACTCACATGAAAACAATTTTGCAAAATGAGAGTCAGGTAATGCTTTAAGATGATCGCTAAATGTGCTACTGTCAACCCCAGCAGGAAGACTGTTCCAGAAGTCAACCACTTTTTTGCGAAAGTTTGTGGACCAATATCTTCTACTTCCTTCCGCAAACAGTACTGTTTTCAACTTTCACTGCATAATTCACTTACCCGATGATGCTGTTAAACATGAAACTCTCGATGTGTTTTCGGTCTTACCGTTTGAGTCCCACATAGGGGAGCTACGGTGGGTTGTGCGTGGACCCAGAAAACCTCATATTCAGGTGTTTCGACAGATGAGTGAAACTGAATACTGTAACTTACAATCGATTAGCACTGATGACTGCAATGATGTCGGATGTTTCCGGTGCCGTTTCCCGCCATCTAAGATGCAATTATGCGCAAATCGCACGGTTTTCACTGTGAGCGGTCGCAATTGCCGTGCAATCGTTGACGGCAACCCGTCGAAAATTATTGACTTTGATGACTGCCCCGTCATATGTGGTATATTAATGGATGCTTGCGATTGCTTCGGCCATGATATTCTCCGTTCCCAACTGTACAGATCTTCTGTTAATTCATTGCCAGACTACGTAACAGCGTCCCCAAAAAATCAACTGTTTTATGTAAGTGCACTTGTAGAGTTTCCATTATTTTGTACTTCATTTTGCTAATATTTCGTAACTGCTGCATCAGACCACACTGTACACTTCTGTTTGGCTTGAGTAAAAGCAATAACACAACACGTTTTGGAATAAAATCTGCTACACCTGCTTACTGGTTCTTCCTACGACGCCAGTGGTTGCCATCCAGTTTAAAACATCCTATTTGTTGGATTAATTTTCAGCTCTGTTACTTCGCATCCTCAGCTGAGCCTGGAACAATCCGAATACTTTACAGCTTAATGGACGCCTCACGAACATTGTCAATCTTTGGTGAGTCCAATCCTTGACGTCACTCGTTATTTTTTTATCGAGAATTATTGTAGTTCATACATCTGTCCCACTACGCATTTAAGTTCACTGTGGTACATCCAGGGTTGAACTTAATGTACATACATTCCACCTATAAAAGGGTTATCTGTATGGACGTATTCAAATGCGGCTGTTTTATCTCGGTTATTGAGAGAGATGCCGAATTTCGAAGATAACTATATAACGTTCATTTTGAGGGTTTTGGGATCAAACGAACTGAAGACAACCGGTTCAGGATAACTGTGATGATTGTAAATCATAGCGGAACACTATATGCTATTGTTGTTTTACTGCATGAATAAATACATTGTACAGGGACTGATTACATTACAATTTCGTGGACTGACGTGCTGCGTTATTACTACTGCGTAGAAGCCAGCTCTGGGTTTGAGCTAAGTACGTTTCCGATTACTAATACGTATTCCCAATTATCGCGATAACGTAACGAGTGAACATGAAGTGTAATGTCGACCTGCGAGGTCAACGTGGGAGCGAACGAATAATAAGGCGAAACGATAACAGGGCGGAACGACAAGAGAGCACGCAGAGGATCGTCCGTTCGAGTGCACGGGGTACTTGTCGGTGTCCATACTCGTTTAAACAAATGTTTAAGCATTTACCAAAGTTGGAAACGAAAACAGTACAAATGGCAATCGTCGCTCTAACATTGTTAGCAATAAGCGAATAGGGTGGTTACAGGGTGAAGTTCGAATTTTATACAGGGTGACTGTTTTTAGCCTAATCGTCACAAACGGGTAGTTGGTTACATTATTAGAAGCTACGTGTGTTTTCTTATCAATTTTCCCAGTCAATTTTTGTTGCATTTTAATTAATAATGGAGATACGGAATTTCGAAGGTGATCATAGAACTGGTTTTTCTGCGGCCAATAGGATTATTCTGCAGTATTGCTACAGAGGAATGTGTAGATGAGGAAGTGCGTAAGGAGTGAACATATGTTTCGTTCGTATTTTCGTGGGGGGAATTGAAAAAAATGAAATATACACAAAGTGAAAATTGTGGGGTAAATTATACAGCGAGTAATTTTAGAGTAATTTCTGGTCATTATCCCTAAAATTACCGGGTCAAATTACGTCATAATTTTTAGAAATTACCTAGGTAATTTGATATATTTTGTTGACTGGGCTTCGTAAACCGTTCTCGCGCTATGATACACAGCGCTTTGAAATAGAACACACCGGGAATAAATAGGAAACTAATTAAATTAAGTGAAATATAAAAACATTCGAAATTCTCTTTCCCATCTCATCCTTTCCCACGTGAATCTTTTTCCTGGAGGAATAAGTGTAATCATTAGACCACCCGCTGGAAACCATTACGAAATAGAAAATGAACTAAACGAAAGCGACGAAAATGGAAAACCTTTATATCCGCATAAAGAAAATAATCCTGATTTCTTCAGCATGCGTTCACGTGCTACACGATAACACAGTTAAACAAGACTCATGACCTGCAGAACCGAACTCCATTGGAGTTTAAAGTTTATGGGAAAACATATCATAGATCCAGGTGTGACATTCTCAGAGGGCGAGTTTCTTGACCATCTAGTTCCCGCCACATTTGTTCCCAAAATATTCGCTTGACGTATCTCTGGCGCGAATGTCGTGTTTAACGTAACAAGTCTTTGAAGGAAAAGGAAAACGAATTTATTACGACAAATTGTCTACGTGGATGCGCTATTTATATCATAGAAGGTTTTAAAAACCCTCCAGTTACTATTTCTGCACGGAGCTCATCTAGCGACACTGTTGTCACTAACATACCGTTCGCTGCGAAGTTCGCGCAAACTACTGTTGGGAAATCAACCACTCGAAGGTGCAGGGGTGGAGGGTGTAGAATCTGTCAGGGTTCACGGCTGTACGCAGTCTACAGGGGTGGTTGTAAACCTATTGGTTCAGTACAGAACAAGACGGAATGTTGAAGGTTTACTCAAATAAAACTGGTTCTGTGCATAAATAAGCAACGGTTAGCAAATTATACAGTTTACAACCAAGTGAACTCTGTGCACGGAATTTAACTGTCAGCAAATATCAACCAATAACACGGTAGCATAAACAGTTCAATGCGGCGGTACAAAACAAACAAAGAGCGAGATCAAGTGGAAGTTCGTAGTGTCGATGCAGAGCTGGCTACGTGTAATAGTGCAAGAAACGTTCGACCAGTAATTAATGTAATCAATACAGGGGGATAAATGGATAGGACCTACAATACGATAATTTGACCAGTGAGGTATAGGTATCGGGAGCAGTTGAGATTGGCATTGTGCCCACGGCCTGCAATAGACGGCTGTTCGAGCAGTAGCGTCGCTGTGTGGGGTGTGGCAGATCCGTGGTTCGATCCTCCAGTGGCCGCTTTGCCATCCAACTATCAGTTTCCGTTGGAGTTATCCGAACACAACTTCCATTGATTCTGGCCAGAATAAACAGTGGGTAAGAATTGCTTTGAGTCTAATTGATATACAGCGACGAAAATGACTCAGATGAGCCACTGTGTTGCTTGTTTCATCGTATCTTTAGTAAGATTTACCGGTCGTAGGCTCCATATATTATTTCCAGTTGCCCCTTATTTCTTCTTGTTTGCCTAAAAAAGGGTCCTAGCACCGATTATTATGTACTATAATTTCTAAATTTTCCGTTGGTATCGCCCTCCGTAATGCTCAGGGTCACCAGATCATCCTCTCGCAACGTTACTGATAAAAGCATGGTCGGGCACTAGCTAAATAAGTTCACAGTCGGTGACCACAGCTGTCAACTGAAACTGGAGGAGACTGGTATCTGTGGTGACACGTACAACGTTTGGTTTCACCTGAAATGCAGTAAATCAGAAGACCATGCTTACGTGCTATGTGTGGAACATTTGATTCTGAGATGGGTATGCCCCGTTTGTATCGTTTGTATCCTGGGGCATAAGAATTTAGGCAATCCTGTCTCAACACCGTCATTCTCAGAGGACAAGTTGAGTCTAAAAAAAAGATGAATCACATAGTGTTGTGATCCAAGAACGTGGATGGCACAAGGGTTGTTTATTCGACAAAGCAACGAATGGGTTGAGCATTTAAACAAGATCTAAAAAAAACACTTACTTGCACGCGGTATTCGGCCCCAGACCGTCTCGGCTGCCGCAGACATCAATGCTTAGTTCCTTCAAGTAGCAGGGACCGTTATGGGCGATGCTGCACTCTGATGTTCCTTCCTGCATTTTTCCTGCGGCTTGCACGATGTCAAAATATATGCTCTGGTCCTACTATTGAATATCAGTGGTATGATTAGTATATTACGATCGCTCATCTTCACTGCACTAGTAGTGGTCAACTTGAGCATAAACGAGCTGAACTCCAGGTGCGGGTTCATGCGCTATTTTTCGGTGGCGCCCCTAGTTATGGTTCTCAAGAGGAAGCTGATGAAGCATTGAGAAAAGTTCGGAGGCGTCAATGAACGGAGGTATTTAGGCGGGGAGAGGATAAAAAGGTCCCTAAACAACGAGAGGAAGGAGTGAAGCACCTCCTGCCATCACAATGACAGTCACAGTCAGGTAGATGTACTGGATGCTTTGACAGCTCTTCAGTAAATGGTTGGTGAACAGGCAGAGATCCGTTGGTCACAGTAGGAAAGTAGTTGCTTCGTAGAAAGGACCATCGCACTGTTGGAAGTGGCTAATCATGTAGCCACTGGTAGAGAGCAAAACGTGGTAATTCATGGGATAACAGAATTGGTAATGAGAAAAGCTCGCCAACGGGAGCGTGCCATGAGTTACCATGTGGTCAGCTAGTGGCGAACCGTGAATATCTCAGAACAAGTGAGGATTAAGAGGGTTTGGAGGTTGGGGAAGTGGTAGGAGACAATCCGCAGACTTGGACCTTCGGTGGTTGGGCTTGCTTTCATCTGCAGGGACCATCACAGACCCTACAAAAGGGGAGATCTTAGTAACTCCAGATAACTAATCTAGGACGAGATTTGCCCTCATCCAGGCTACACGCCGGGAAACTCTGTACGTGTACAGCAAACGAATGTGGTGCCCAGGGGTCCTCCTTTGAAGCTAGCACGTTGTCGCGCCTGTCCAGTAGTTTCTTAGAAAGTGGACACGGATACTCAGCAAGGCTATGTAAATCAGTGCAGGTTACAGTAGGCGCCACCTCGGAGGGCCGGGCTACTGTGCAGCAGTTGACTGATACTGGTTAAAAATGGTTGGGCCCTCAGACATAGCTTCCGAGCTCGCCTCCTCTCACAACCTTGAACTAACTTCAAGGAGAAAAGGTGAGTGGAGGCTACTTGTGGTCTGCGCTAACGCCTGCAGCGTTGGAAACACGTGAGAAGAACTCCAAGCTGTCACCACAGATGCAAATTTCATAGCGGTTTCTGAATCGTGGCCGAAGCAGGAAATGAGCAATGGAAACCTCTGCCCACCCTGATATTGTATAAACCGGGCGGATCGACAAGAAGGAAGAACTGGAAGAGGTTTCTTGCTTCTAGTAGCCCGACATCACAAACAACGGTCTTAAAGGACACTTACAGCGCCCAACGTGCAAGTGGTTGTTTATTTCGTGAAACTGCTGCACGTAACAGTGTTGGTAGCGTTCTTCTATAGGAGTCCTCTGGCGACAAAATCCGAGGATGATGAGCTGCTGGCAGTACTGAGTGATCATGCATGCCGAGTGCATATGATCCTTTTCCTTGGGAATTTCAACGCATCGGAAGTTGGCTGAGTAGAGTTGCATGTACCGAAAGGGTCGTTCGGTGAATGCCTTCTTAAATTTCTACCCACTAAGGCTCTGGTTTGGCACATAAACCAACACGCCCGATGGAGGCCTGGCCAGGCAGCAGCTGTGTTGGACCTGGTGATAACTAGGAATCCGAATGAAATAAGCAACCTCGAGATTGACCTCCTGTTGGGCGAAACGTTCATGGGGTCATTAGGCTGATATTCACGTCAGCGATCGTTATACTCCAGATAAATGGCGTCGGGCTTACAGCTGAACTAAAACTGACAAGATGATCAATGAGACTGAATTGAAAGGATGGCCGTAACGGGAGAAGGTTAACGATGTTGAGATAATTTGGGCTGGGCTCAAGACCAACTTACTGAAGTTGGCTATTGAGTTTGCTCCACTTCGGAGGGTTATCCGCCGCGGGAAATTGCCGTCGTGAAGGCGCAGAGCCAGCAAGTTTCAAACCATGAAGCATTAGGCTTGGGAGAGATTCAAACGCACAGGACATAAGCGTCTTCTGGAATACGTGTGGGCGCAGCGCAGGGCCAGACAAGTTCAACGGGAGTTTCGACTATCATATGAGGAGAACTTAGCTCAGCGAGCCAAGCGAAACCCAAAGGCGTATTACAATTACATCCAGTCCAAATCCTCTATCCAAGTGTCTGTTGGGTGTATCAGTAACGAACAAAAAGAGAACGCGTCCACCAATGAAGAGAGGGCCCAAGATTTGCTCCAGTTCTTTGTGAATGTGCATACAATGGATGGTGGCAGGTCACCGCACTCTGATTTCGCCCCTGATGTACCCATTAGGGAGGAGTGGTAGTCACTGCTGGGGAGGATCTAAGCTGAATGTTACGAAGGCAGCAGGCGCAGGCGACATTCACCCGGCAATTCTAAGTCCACTTGCTGATGTTTCAGCTGCCCCTTTGGCTGGCTTATTTAACAAATCTCTTGATGAAGCCAAACTATCTGTGGATTGGATGGTAGTTGCTGTCACCCCGACACGCAGATGAAGCAGTAGGAAAGAGGCTTTAAACCTAAGGCCTGTGGGCCTTACATCAGTTTTCTTGAAAGTGCTCGAGCGGATTTTGAGGGAAAAGACGGCACAGCACGTCATCAAGTATAGACTGGTGGCGGCTTAGCAACATGGACTTGTAAGTAAGAGATCTTGCTTAACTTACTGGCCTTCCTAGATGAGATTACCCTACGGCTAGTAAATGGAGACTATATAACCTCCCAACATATTGAGGTCCTGTGTTTGGAATTTAGAAAGGCTTTCGACTCCCTGAATCACAGACTTTTAATGGTAAAATTGGAGACATTTGAGGTATTTCTTGGTGTTTTGGCGTAGGCGGAGGCGTTCCTCCCTAACAGGAGTTAATATGTGCAGGTGGAGGGCTCCAACTCACACACTGCACATGTCACTAGTGGTGTTCCACAAGTGTTAGTTTTTGGACCCTGCTCTTCCTGACATACATAAATGATTTGGCGAAGAGTATCAACAGTACCTGCTATATGTTTGCGGAAGATTTGAAACTCGTGGGACGCCTGAGCGAGTCCATGATGCAACGAGACCTCGATGACTTTCACCAGTGGATAGTTGACTGGGAACTCCCGTTAAATTTTGCGAAATGTGGAGAACTTGCGGGTGTCGTGACCGAGGACTCTCTCGGGTGGATAGGAGAGTATGTGCAACGCATGCCCAGTCAAATTACTACTGAGATGATGGATTTAAGAATACAAGTTAATGAAGACGTCAACATGTCAACGTGGTGTATTTTTGCAGTCCGTAAAGCAAATCTGGCACTCAACCAACTGAAGAAGACACAAGTTTCAAGGAAACCCAGCGTCTTTGCGTCTCTGTATAAGGATACGTGAGACCACATCTAGAATATTGTGTCCAGGCCCAGTGTCCTTATTTGGTCAAGGATGCTAAGGTCCTAGAGAGGGGGCCACGTAAGGTTACGACGTTTTTCGTGGAACTTCCGGGAATGGACTACTTCAGCTGACCTAAGCAACTTAATCCCTTCTCTTTAGAATGAAGACGAAAAAAGGAGACCATTTAGAAGTGGGTAATCTGAGGCAGGAAACTGGCTGTTTACTTACAGCGAAAACCCATCGCTTAGAGAAAACGAGTTAAAGATGGTGAACGAAAGAGCTAAGACTAAAATCCGGGCCAGAATGTTCTCACATGGGGTTGTAAACAGTCGGGACAAATTACAGTCCGAGGTGGTGTTGGAGACCACGGTTACCGACCTTAAGCGCAAGCTTGGTGCGTGTTGGTTAGCATTAGATCTGGAAACTGAATGATGACGACGTGACAGAGGTCTTAATAATCTGATGACAACCCTATCTCTTTACTCTCTCTGTACCTTTGTTATGCTTCTTGAACCTTCTTTGTTACTAGTTACACGATTTGTGTGGGAATTCTTCATTTTAGTAACTTGTCTCAAATTAACAAACACGAAGTTATTATTGCTATGTCATCCAGTGGTGGGAAGGAGATGAGAGTACAAACAGACTTGGCACTGATCAGGTGTATATATATGAATATAGCATGAATGCTGAAGGCGATTCAAATGAAAACTAGGCAATGAATCAATTCGGGGAAATTTGCCCGAAACTCGCACGAAAGGGAAAACGGTCCGTTCAGCGCAAATCCTCGATGCTTACATATTTTTCGAAATTTCAGGCAAAGTACCCACTATACACCAATCGTAAATAAACGGCGTTAATGGAAACATTGGAATGCATCGAATATGTGCCAAAAGTATTGATAGGGTGATGAAGAGATTTCCCACCATTCTCACAAAACAACCTGTTATTTGCGTCAGCTCGCTTTTTCAAGTCTTATAAATGCGCTCATTGCAATTTTCGAAATGAAATGCGTCGTCTTATAGCCTGAGAGTGTTTCATTTTGCGGCGTTTTGAACATATCATCGAAATGGAAACATACGACCACACAATGTGGGCATTGCATTTCAACAAGAACCTTGACATATTTGATAGTGAAACATGCATGACAACATTTCCAGCTTCCTTGTCTATACGATATTAATACTACTTCTCCTTGATGTCAAGATTTCAGGTGGATACTGGTCGGTGAAACGTTTCTCTTAGAAATGGTTGGAAATGACGTAATCATATGGTTGTTTCCATCTTCGGTGTATATGGAATGGCGTAAGCAAAGGGTATCAGGTCCCACTCTATCATCGGGAATCTCCAGAAGTAACTTCTATTCACTCTACTGCGTTGTTTGCAACTAGACTGAGGTAGCGTAGCATTCATACGAAATAGTATACGGAAACAGGTAAACTAAAGCTGCCCGCCTATCACTGGGAGGTGTACCTCTCAGCCAGTCACACTGTGATGTTTAGAACGCGAAGTATCTATCACGGTGCAAAAGAATATTCCAATCAATATGATAATCAACGGAATCAAAGATTATTACCATGTCTATTAAACGATAGATAAGAAATGACGTGAAATAATTACACCTTTTGGTGAGCTCGGGGGCCTCATGAGCCA
>JTDE01003156.1:40645-64998 GCA_014338405.1 Paragonimus skrjabini miyazakii | reverse complement strand
GCTCGAATTCCGAATACATAGACGAGCATTCCTATTCCCAAAAGTGCGAAATTCATTTTTCTTGGCAAACATGGCAGATTCTTGGGAAAAGATGTCTTTTCTCAAAACCTTTCCAGTTGTACATTACTGGCACAGTCGTTGACGGAGATCAACTTACGCCAGGCATATAGACTTGCGTCCGCGACCTGTTCATCGCCTGTCAGCTCACTGCTGGACCTGTATGTTAAGGTTGCAGAAGTAACCGTTGTGGGAATTTGTACTCTTGGACGCCTTATCTCGAAGATGTCGAGAAGTAGGTCCAACGACAATTAATTCTTAACCCGCCCAGTGTTAATGAAATTGCGTGTGCAAAGTGAGTTCTGGTGGCGCATCCAGATGTCTCGTTTTATGTCGACATCGTAAAGGACCGTTCCGTTCCGATGCATTACTGTTGCTGTTAGCCAGTGGTGGCGACCTGGACGATAGTCCCTCGCATAAACTAGATAGCGGATGACAAACTGACGTTGCGAGAGCTGCTGTGTAACTCACGGGAGTTTTTCCACTGGTATCATTGCATCGAATTTCGTCCTCAGCTTGCAGTCCATGGGTTCTTCTACGGGCGAAAGTCTATTGGGAATCGTCGGATTCGAGGTGGTCATGTGAGTGAACCAGGACCTTTGCAGCATTTCTTCGGTCGGCCTTCCCCGAGAGACTTCATAGGTGCTCTCTTAAAAGTGTCGACGAAGTGCTCGACTAGACCGTTGGATTGGTGGTGAATGCAGATGTCGGACCTTGTTCTGGATACAGAACACTGAATTGGACCAAGCTAAACTTTGATCCATTGTCCGAGACAGGAGTCTTCGGGAAGCCATTTTAGCCAAAAATTCATCGCAGATGGTTGTTGGTGGCTGAGAATGTGGCGTGCGTCAGCGGGAAGGTCTCAGGCCACTTGAAGGGTGCATTCACCAGAATGAAATATACTACACCCTCGACGGGTCCCTCAAAATCCACATAGAGGCGTGACCACAGATGTTCCCGTAGTAGCAAGATCGTTTCCTGAGTGATCCATGAGCGTTCCCCGAGTGAGACCTGAGAGTTCTTAGGAGACACCTTGGGAGCACTTAGGAGACACTTTGAGAGCACTCAGGGGACAGTCGGAGGAAAAATTGCGCGCAGCCTTATAATACGATTGATTAAAATGCCACCTAAATTTCGAGTGCCTAATATACCCAATCGCGATTTTTGTCGCCGTCTGCCTTCAACAAACGAGCAACGAAGTTCATATATATCTTGTAATTATTGAAAAATCATAGTGATCGAACAATCTTTATGGTGAGAGAAACAGATTGCAGCCAGTTACCAATTGGTTCAACGTATTGCAGTAAACATTTTGTTCGTCAATATCTGCGAGAGCTTCCTATCCATTCTATGCCTTGACACCGGTAAAATCAAGTTTCTAGCGCGCATTTGGAGTGGAGTACCTCAGATAATACGCAAGATACAACTATAATTGATTTGGACACTCCGGTGGAGAACTTACAATTGTTCCAGAAAATGAAGGGTTCATTCACGCGCATTACGTACAACAAATTGTTCGACTGCTCCGGAAAAACTGATAAGGCACACGAACATATACAATTTATATCGAAAGCACTATGTACACCGTCAACATTGTCATTGCGTTTAGTGGTAAACCTGTAAGATGTGCATGCCGCAAGATCAGCATTATTGTCGTTAGCTTCTTTCGCTACTTTCAACATAGCCTTCTGGATCCACCTTTGAATGGCCCCCTTAACGTCTGCGTGCGATACGCCGGGTACACCATCTTTATGACGGAGTCTGCGTTGGAGAAAAGATGGCTGGTTTTAATGTCACATACCAATAGCCAACGGTGTACAGGCAATTGATACGCGGTTGTTTACCCCTCTCCAGTTGATGGTTTTTACATCATCATCAGTCATCAGCGTTCTTGTCACATTACGGGTGCATTCACCCATTGATGTCCCACCGATACCAATGAGAAAGGTCAACTTAGTTCTATGAATTAGAAAACTGGAACACACCACTTGCTTGTACAATGCTACATCTTCCAACTTGACGCTGAGCAGTGGTAACAGCTGGGTTATTGATGGGCCGACAGCAGCGTGCTGGAATCGCAAGGCGTTCACTTCTAACCGTAGGGCGTGCAATTCCTCACGCATTCTTGCATTCTGCATGAGAGTATTCTATTACATCTGTTACATAAAATTACCATTGTTTATGAGGACCTATTTTTCAAATCTTTCACTTCTTTCAGGATTTCATTCGTACATGTTGCCTACGTACGTGTCGCTGGTGGACCAATGATGATGGAGCTAACTATTTCTCGCACCAAATATAACACTTCACAAGTCTCGAAGCGATGGAGCTGGAAAACCGGGTAGATTTTCCAATGACTCCAGCGTACATCGCTTCGAAGGTGATTACAATCGGAACATATTCTGCATATGGGGTGGAGGTGGGGAATAATCACTGTTGACGGGATATACTGCCAGGTAACGTCAACCTCCACTTCAGAAGTGAAATTGGAACAGAGAATTGACTGCCTGCAAGCTGTGTACCATGTGAGACCGTCTAAGCGTTTGCGTTTGCCAGCCCGATCCGTTAGGTCCGTGACGTCAAATGATGGTATGTCGACAATTATCCGTTACACGGGATTCTCCTTCAAGGTCGTTAAAAAAGCAAAACGGTCCGTTCGGCGCGAATCGTCGATGCTTACATATTTTTCGAAGTTTTGCATTTGGAATTTCAGGCAAAGTACCCACTGTACATCAATCGTAAATAAACGGCGTTAATGGAAACATTGGAATGCATCGAATATGTGCCAAAAGTATTGATAGGGTGATGAAGAGATTTCCCACCATTCTCACAAAACAACCTGTTATTTGCGTCAGCTCGCTTTTTCAAGTCTTATAAATGCGCTCATTGCAATTTTCGAAATGAAATGCGTCGTCTTATAGCCTGAGAGTGTTTCATTTTGCGGCGTTTTGAACATATCATCGAAATGGAAACATACGACCACACAATGTGGGCATTGCATTTCAACAAGAACCTTGACATATTTGATAGTGAAACATGCATGACAACATTTCCAGCTTCCTTGTCTATACGATATTAATACTACTTCTCCTTGATGTCAAGATTTCAGGTGGATACTGGTCGGTGAAACGTTTCTCTTAGAAATGGTTGGAAATGACGTAATCATATGGTTGTTTCCATCTTCGGTGTATATGGAATGGCGTAAGCAAAGGGTATCAGGTCCCACTCTATCATCGGGAATCTCCAGAAGTAACTTCTATTCACTCTACTGCGTTGTTTGCAACTAGACTGAGGTAGCGTAGCATTCATACGAAATAGTATACGGAAACAGGTAAACTAAAGCTGCCCGCCTATCACTGGGAGGTGTACCTCTCAGCCAGTCACACTGTGATGTTTAGAACGCGAAGTATCTATCACGGTGCAAAAGAATATTCCAATCAATATGATAATCAACGGAATCAAAGATTATTACCATGTCTATTAAACGATAGATAAGAAATGACGTGAAATAATTACACCTTTTGGTGAGCTCGGGGGCCTCATGAGCCAAGATGACTTGCATCTTAAGACACGGTGACAATGCGTGTTCAGACCGAATTGGGGGAACTCGCAGAAATGATGCGACTCATTTCATCGTCCCGATAGACGCATCATTGTTTAGGAAAAGGAAGTAATTGGTGGGATGAAAAGGGAGACGCCAAAGGCGTTCAAGGCGGTCTGCACTAGAAACATCATCATCCAAAGACATGTCTGAGTAAGCCGGTTACACTATTTAATTCTTTCGCTTTCTGCCGAACACTGTAATAATCACGAACGAATGGAGAGCTCACAGAGCTTTAGATGAAAAAGCTCATTACGAGCACTGGACGATCAATCACTCAGAAATTGTCGCGGATCCTGAAAATAACGTGATCCACAAACAAAATATGGAAAAGTTTTGTTCTTTTGCTAAGAAGCCACATCTTCAAAAGACGGAAACGAAATCCGGGAACAGTGATTAACAAACTGTTGTTCATTTTGCCTCATACGGGAATATTATGAATTTCATAATGTACGTCGACATTATTGCACGCGGTTGTTATTCGGATTCATACGCACTGCGTTTACATTGGTAGCCGCTCCGTCCAGTTGAGTTGAGCTCTGATAGACGTCTAAGTATGCCGCATGTATTCACGCTAATAGTTGTTTCGTCGAGTTGACTTAAGCTATGATCAGCGCCTATGTCGGTAGTATACGTTCACACTAGTAGCTGTTCCGTCCAGTTGTCTCAGGTTATGATCAACGTTGTTCAGAATAACACAGCAGAAATCAGAATAAATTTGTATTGGGAACGTTCAGGATAATTTATAAAGATCTCTGTCGGTTTCGGCAAAAAATGAGATATACTGGCAGCCGTCAGTGAAGCCTACCGCAGCCGGCAAAAGCATATACCAACAGTTATCGGAGCGATAAGCATCCATGATCCGAATATAGAAGGGTTGTAGCTGAAATGGTAGAGGTGGGAATCACTGTTTTCGTCGGATAACTAACGAGCATCAAAATTTGTCATTATCCGTCAAACAAGTGAGTCTTGACTCGCGTACGCATGGCCAGCTACATTCAGGCATAGTCAACAAGCAATAAACAAAGCAATACGCACGTTTTTAATAATAGGGTGGGAAGCGTTATCCATGTTTACACCACACTAAAAGCAGAAACAGCCACGTGATAAAGTAGGCCGTTTACCACCTAAAATACTACCAGGGAAACAGACTGAGTATATAATTCAGATGTGTAACTAACCAACAACCGTGGCGACATCGCTTTCATTAAAAATTACTGTAAGATTTCGTTTATAACGCAATGTAAACACAACGTGGTCGAAAATTACAACGTCTATTATGTCTCAAAAACCACGCGAAATTGGGCGTTTCCGCAAAATAGGAAAATGTATTCCTCCACGAAGATCCCGATGGAAGCATTTCCGGAACCCAAAATCGATTAGAAAAGCCAATATTATGCTTTTATCGAGGAAAATGGCGGCATTTTTTCAACAAAAGTACGAATATGGACCATTTTTAAGTAAATCTGAGTTTTTTCATTGCTACACAACTACTATACTTGGTAAAATCTATATATTTGTTTCGTAATATGCATTTTAATATTTCATGAAAAATTTAAAAAATCTCTTTTTGCGCCTAAATGGCCGTTCCCAACTCGTTTCGACCTTGAAGCACCATACCGGCGAACTGCACAATTGCCGCTGAACTTATTCAATTGATTCCCCAAAATTGTATGTGCAATGGTGCATTAAAGCAAATTTTACACGAGCGTCGTGGTTGCATCGATACCTTTTTGAAGAGGAAAACAGCTTGTCTTGATTTTTGTTAGCAATTGCGCGTGCAAAATTACATAAAAGAGTATATCTATCTCATGTCGGTGAGTGTTCTCTCTGGAACACTCAAAGATCAGTCAGGGAACGGCTGAGTGTTCCAGTGTGCTACTAGGATCGGATCGCTTCCATTGCTGGGGCTCGACGCGCGGCGGATTGTTAGCGGGTTCGCGGCAGCGACTGCGTTGTTTAACCAGATCTTCAGTCAGGCTGTCGATCCCAGGTCAGTAAACGTAGTTCTTGGCAATCGCTTTCACAGGTCTTGCGCCATGTTGTCCCAAATAGAACTGTCTATGAACAGTTTTGCATAGAGAATCGGGATGACGACGTGGTCAGAAAACATCTGACAGGAGTCGACAACTGAGAAGGACTCGTGTCATAGGTAGACTTGGCGGATTTCATCGATCAATGTAGTTGCTGGTTATCGGATTTGGACGTACTTGATTGCTTGCTACAGCACGCGGTCAGCTTCTGAGTCGGGTTCGACATCAGACGCCGTAGTTCGGGTTACACTGATGGCATCGATAAGTGTTTGGCGCACATCGTTATCAATCGATATAGCTGCGGTAGCAGTGTCTTCTTCAACGGGACACTGGTTGCTGATATGTCAACAAAGGGTAACAGTCTGGCCAAAATCCTCAGTTCAACGATAACAGATGTCGCAGTCGTGATTGACAAAGATGATGGCTCAGCGCTGCAGCCAGATGGCAGTGGCTGGAGGTTGGTTAAATGGGTAAAGTAGCGGCCGTAGATCATCATTTAGGACATCTTCACAGTAAAGATGAGCACCAGGGCTTCCCTCTCGATTTAGCCATAGTTCTCTCTATCTGTGAGAGTATGTGCAGCATGCATAATGGCTTTCTCGGACCCATCAGGGAAGACCTGGGAGATCGCGGCACCAACAGCATAATCGGAGGCATCTGCCGCTACAACGATAGAGAGGTGGGGTCGAAGTGGGTCAGCAAAAGGTCTGACCCCAGCATGAATTCGATCTTCTCGAAGGCTCACGCGCATTCCGGAAACCGGTGCCGTTGTGTATCCTTTTTGAGAAGGTGGTTTAGAGGCTCTCGGACGTCGTGCGACGCCGGCAGGAAGGAGCTGTAATGACTGGTAAAACCCAGGAACGAGCGAAGCTATAAAGCATCCTCGGAAGTGGCATGTATTGGATGGCACGAACGTTCTCAGGGCCTGGACGGCGACCCGTAGCATTAAAAAGAAAGCTGAGGTGTTTGATGGACGACATGAAAAGCTGGCACTTGTCTGCTCGAAGCCAAAACCCATAATCTTGGACGTGTTTGAGAACTGCCGCAGTTTGCTTTCAAAGATCAACACCCGTTCACCCGGAAATAATGACGTCGTCCAGGTAGGCCAGATAGCTTGTTATCTGTGACCTGCTGAGAAATGCCTGGGGCGGTCTTGACATCATTCGGCAGCCTGGTGTACTTGTAGAGACCGCGATATATGTTGATCATCAGCAAGTCACAGGATTGTGGCGCGACTTCGACCCGCAGGTATGCATCGGCTAAGTCCAGCCTGGCTAAGAACATTCCACCGTTAAGGACCTTGGACTGGTTTTCAGGGACGGACAGTGGATGGCAGTTAGCTTCCAAAACAACGCGTAGCCGCGTGGAGAAGTCGGCGTAGAGAAAAACAGATCCATTTACCGTCTTCACGACAAACATGGGAGCTGCCCAGGATGAAATTGAGCTCCTGGTCGACGAGAGGTCAAGCAGTTTAAGGTAGGCAAAACAGGTTGGGCCGTAAATTTGAGTTTAAAGAGCGCTTGGGTACTAGTGCAACAGCCAAAGCTTTTGTCTAACACTGACCTGAAGCGCTGAATGAGTTCATCCACCATGCGCACTGGATTCGCTGTGGAGGACCGCAGTCGATTGCAAATGTCCATGGTTGATAGTTCGGCCAGGCCAAGCTGTGCAAGCCAATCAAGGCCAAGTAGGTTGAGGTTTGAATTAGACAGGTAACAGACTGCACCCATGGCTTTGTTTTTGAAGCTGACACGAAAGTGCAACTGCCCAGTTAGTTGCACAGTACCAGCACAAGCGCTGGTGGCGGAATGGGTTTTCAGCTGGACTGGCGGACGGCCGATTGATTTCCTTAGTCGATTGGGGATGATGGTGATATCAGACGCAGTGTCAAGCCGGAGACGAGCCGGGTGTCCGTTGATCAATACGGACAGGAACGTCTTGCGTGAGACAACACTCACTTCAAAGGAGGCCAGCAGGCTGCTGGACCTGGCGATTGGTTTGGACTGATGTGAGCGTGGCCGTTTGTAAGTTGCGCGTTGACTGCCCGGCGTGTGTGACTGACAATGGCCGTCCGTGTGACTCATCTTTTTGCAACGCTGACAGCGGTGTTGTTTGGAGGGGATGGTAACGCGTGTAGCGCCATGCGCCGCAATGCTAACTAGGAGAGTGCGGCGACTTCTGAGAGGCAGAGTTCACTGGTAGGTTCGTGCGGGAGGTTTGTCGCTGCTACCTTCGACATGCGATTGTATTGGTAAAACTTGAGGAATGATCATAATTCTGGACCAAGGCAGACATGTTTCAGACCGAGCAGTCGATGGCCTTCAGCAGTGAGATCCTGAAGAGTAACTGACTCGTTTTGTTTGATCCGATTGAGCAATGGTGTACGGAGGTTAGCATCATTGGGGGGCTGGAGGCCGCAGACAAATATGAGGCACTTGAACTGACCTTCCGTGAGGGAAGATAGCTTAAACCGCTGACATTCACAAGTCACAGCGCCAGCGTAGATGACAAGTTGATCAGAGTCTCGCTTGGTCAGCTTGAGGCGGTGGTACCGCAAGTTGAATAGAGATGACTGGTCACGAAATATCTGCAACAAGGTTTTGGCCGTCTCGTCAAAGCTGATTTCACGTGGGATCATGGGCAAGATAAAGCTGGCGTACCACTTTTGCTCCGCAGGCCCAAGTTTGCGGAGGAGGAGCCGGATCTTGCACGATTCATCCTGACTGGCAAATTCGATACGAAACATGATGTACTTTTACCGGATTCAAATAGCGTTTTCGCTTAAAACGCGAGACGCGTTTTACCACCTTGGTAAAAAGTTACTTGTCTGTGAAGCTCACGTCAACTTGTTGCTTACGCTAACACCTGTGTTTCACTGAATAAAATCTAGGTAGAACTTTGCTTTCAGAGTGTAATTGGAGACATGTATTACAAAGCTACCGGTGGCTCGTATTTTAAAATCGGAAAATAATACATCACGACATTTCGACCTATTAGCAGACGAGAAGCGTGCTTTAGACTGCCTGGTCAATCCGTTATGACCATTTAGGAAGACCCTAAAGTAGAGTATCTCTGAATATTGAATCCCGAAAACCACATCATCTGCAAACTTCAGTGGAAACTAGTCCCTCGGAATGTGGATAAGCTCACGTGGATCTAGGTAATGTAGAACGTATCGGACGCTGGACGACAACTGTATTTGTGATGTGTGGAGAGGATGTTTGGTCACTTAAACTTATAAAAACCTGTAACGTTTAATTATTGGACTCTCGGTGTGGTAAGTGGGCTGCTACGTGTCTGGTAGTGCCAGCTAAACGCAGAAAGACAGATTGTCTGATATATGATACAGTAGAACTAATATCAGCAGTGCGTATGCAATCTAGTGAGTAAAATACAGTAATGTTTGGAAGCTAACTATACAGATATTTTCAACCTTTCTCTGAGCATCAATGCTTTATGGCCGTCTTAACTGAGTTGTATCGTGGTGCTAGTTCCGAGGTTCGTACGCCCGAAGTCTCATGTTAACACGAATCGGAGGTCACAGTGAGAAGACGGTGAATCTGCAAACAAACTTTATTTATTGATTTACTTGCTGTTCACAGGTGGACTTCAACGTAACAATTAAGGGCGCTAGGGAGTTGGACGTGAGAAAACCTTGAGCACAACCGCACGGCAGCCACCAGAGAGAACAAATGTCGACGGAAATTCCAGCCGACTTTCAGAATTCCAACAAGCGTCAGTCAGGTTGAGCGGCGTTCCCAACGATAATAGATAAAACATTGTTATCCTAGTGAATGTGGCCTACAGTATTAGAGATGGCGCGGATTCATTATACAGCTACGAGTAAAACTGCGATACCTAGGCCAACACACTAACTTTGATGTTAGTGGTTTGTAGTAAATTTGCATTCACAAGGTAATGTGAATCGGTGAGGTGGTACTGGCAAAGCAACACTCACGTCGCAGGGAGTTTAGGATTTTGGGAACGTTGAAGGTGAACTCACTACATCAGCCCCTCCTACAAATGTGACTGATATAGGCGGCTTTCTACCCATGAATTTCAATCGTAGGTAACAGTTGCTCTTTTGCTGGCCAGCCGCGGGCGACAAATCCAACCTGGAAACGCCTCCTCAGGACGTAGCCGGGGGTATGCTTTCCTCACTACGCTGGTACAGAGTGCTACGGCGTTCAAGTTTTTCTCCTTGGGCCCAGCAACTGTTGCTGTGCCTCACGTTAAACCTATGGATAAGAAAGGATGAAGTACCTGTACATTTGAGATAAAAGCACATACCCAGCGGGTTCTTGACAGAGTCCGTTAGCAGAAACACGAACTCACAAGTGCTAAGTTCTTTGGGAGCGTAAGACAAGGATTGTTTAATACGTGTAGCACTTGCGTGTAGTGACCGCATGTAAGTAGCTTGTCGGTTGGCATAGTCTTGAGTGTCGACAGCAACTTTGCTTGACGGTTGGATAAATTTAGCTGGAATGCTTGAAGGACGACCATAGACGAGTGACGCTGGAGTCGTACTGTCATCTTGGACAACATTTTGAATACTAAGTAGAACTGGAGGTAATGCTTCCGTCCAATCCATCCGCTCGTGAACACGTAACGAAGCTTTAAACTGACGATGGAAACGCTCCACGAGTACATTCGCTTGTGGGTAATACGCTGTGGTGCGCGTTTGATGAAAATAAAGCTGATTCGAATTGCGTACCGTGATCAGTTATAATGGTCGACGGACAACCGTAACATGCGATCCGATGTTCGACAGAGGCGCGAGTGACAGATATTGTTGAGGGGTCTGACAACGGTATGGCTTCTGGCCAGCGAGTGAACCGATCGATACATGTGAGTAGGTAGGTGTAGCCTCGCGAAGGTGGAAATGGACAGACGAGGTCCAGGTGGACATTTTCAAAACGATCGTCGGGTGTTGGAAAAGATTCCAGCAGGTTGTTTGTGTATCGGTTGACTTTAGAACGTTGATATGCAAGGCAACAACGGACCCAACGCCGTGCGTCCTGATTCATGTTAGGCCGGACAAATCGATCGCCAATCAGTTTTAGTGAAGCGCGTACCCCTGGATGTGACAGGTTATGCAACACAACGAATGTGGTACGATTGGCCTAAAGTATCCCAGCGTATTGTCACATATAATGGTACCAGGCGAATATGTCAGCGGAACTGTGACAATACGTAAGTTCGTGCGTTTATATCATCCGTAAACGTGCAATCGGACTGTTGTTATACAGCTATGCTGCGATGTGAGATCAAGTCGACGGCAGTAGACACCCTGTGCATTCGTGATAGAGTATCCGCGGCGACGTTTGCGACTTCGGAGACATGGCGGATGTCCGTAGAAAACTGGACTATGTAGTCCAGCTGTCGAGTTTCTCGAAGTGAATGTCTATCGGAGTAATTCCGCAAGGCGTACAGGAGAGGTTTGTGATTCGTGGAAATAATGAAATCACAGCCCTCGAGTGCTTGGCGAAAATGGCATACAGCTGTATACACCGCTAAGAGTTCACAACCAAAAGTGCTGTTTCGCGTTCCGGTATCGCTGAGGCGTTGAGAAAAGAATGTAATCGGTTGCCAAGTCTCGCGAATTGCTTGCTGTAGCACTGCATCTATGACTGTGTCCGATGCATCCATTGCGATGCTGATTGGTGCATCCGGTTGTTGGCAGTGCAACATGACTGCAGAGGCGAGTGCCTTCTTTACGTTGGCGAAAGCCATAGTTGCTTCGGGATTAGGTGTAAAGTAGGTGTATTATTGCAAAATTAATTGGTCAGGGGTTGCATGTGCTTGACGCATCTGGGAATAAATCGACGATAGTAATTCACAAGTCCATTGAAGCGGCGGAGCTTGGGAATTGTTTCGGGATCCTAGTAGCACGCTCAGTTGGTCGACCGTCTATTGAGTATATAGTGAGCGTCTACCGCTAGTCGCTCAACAATTTCATTGATGAAGCAATTTCGGTTTCAGTGTTTGTAAGTTTACGTACGAAAAAAATGGATTACGTGTTAACAACTGAATTGTAGTCAGCCTGTTTTTGTTTAATCACACTGTAGGACCAGTATTTCGAGAGCGCGGCCTCAAAACAACCGGCTGTGCAGTGAGCAGTCCAAGCTAGAGAGCGCGCACAGACTGAATTTTAATTGCATAACATCGTGCTGTTGTCTTTAGCACCGTTCTTGTCTGTATAAGTTGTGCGTATGACTTACTGGGCCTTTGGCTCATGCTGGTTTTTGTTGTTCCCACTTTCAGAACTACTGCTGGAACCTCCTGCTTCGGAAGAACACCGTTCCCCGGTGTCTCCACCTCGCCCCAAGATTGGTCCACGACTATAACGGACAACCAGAGTAGTGGCTGTTGTCCCGTATGTTCGATGTTCGTGTGTGTCCATTCTTTGGAGGTTCTTCTCTGCGTTTCAGCACGTGGACAGTCGACTGTGAGTCTGTATCTGCTTTGGATATTACAAGGCCGTTTGCAGTGTGGGATGTGCAGGCGTTATGTGTTGAAAATTATGGGCGGTGGGTTTTCGTTCTATTAACAAAAGTATGGTTGTGGCGAATGATTGAATAGTTTTGCGATTATTGTCACCATGTACTCTAAAAATGTTTAATGTGACAGTAGCAGGAAATTTCCGGATTAACCCGTAAATTCCCATTCTGTCTAATATCAGACCGCTTATAAACGGACTGCATTTTGGTGATCACCCAGTTAGCATAGACTCACAAGCGCTCGATTTATTTGCTCACCGTGGTATTCTCATTGACTTTACCGTAATGATATACTGTCGTATTTCAATTAAATTCGATTCAATTCACAAACTAGGTGACGGCCAGAAGCCAGACTGTCCAGATTCATGCTGCGATAAGCCCGGGGCCTTCAACCCTCCGACTTCAAGTTTTCTGAATTTACGTGAGGTATCCACTCGCGACCTCTCTACAACAGGAGAAAAGAACAGAAACTAGAGTATACTCTTACAGAACTGTTGCTTCTACTCATGAGAAATCATACACAAATGAGAACGCTTCAGCTTGCGAACCGGAGATATGCATCCATATCCATCAATGTTCGGCCATACCTGCTATCGCATACGTCCCAACGACCATGCTCGTCAACGCCTATCTGTACGAACTGACGCATACATCTAGCATAATGTGTCCGCTATTACTAACATTATCTGCAAGCCAGCAGGTATGGTACATCTGCATTCGTATAGACCTGCACACATGAAGTCGCTGATGCCGATGCATGCTTAGTCTCGAACAGCTCATGCTCCACGTAACTAGTTCGCGACAGTGAAGCAGAAGTTCCGAGTATGTTCGTGTTGGGTGCGAATGGTTGTTGACAGACTAGAAATCAGGTATACTGAAATAGCCCAGGAACACTAGGGTAGATGAATGCATCCCATTTCATAAATATGAGAGGGTAAGAGAGAGAAAAATGTATACATATAAATATATATGCAGGTATAAGCGTGACAACTCTTGTGCTCAGCGGAAGCAACCTTCCACAGGATATATACTGACTCACGGCGGGAACGGGAAGCTGGCTAACCATGCTCTGCAACCCATCTTGTTTGGTATGGACTGTTTTTTTGCAGCTTTTCCTTTAGAGGTGTGTCTGTGTGTACATTAGTCAGCCCATTTCGCTGCTTCTAGATAACCTGGACTGCAGGGGTCGGGTGGGAGTGGTGCCTGATTAACCCATTTCACCAGTTACGACCGCTGACATGAATCACAAGAACATAGGCGTAGTGGTTACCACAGAGAAATCCAAGCTGTCGCTTTATCAACACCACACCCTGGCCACAGGGTCATGTTTTGTTTCTATGGGTAGCATATTTGGAACACTGGCAGAGGTTAGCAGCATCGGGTTACAGCCCCGAGCGGGTATAGTGTATCAGTGCGGGGGATTGGTCCTCAAGGCACAGTTGCAGAAAGTAAGTAGCGGGGTGGACGAGATCACTCGCAGTGATGAGTACAGCAAGGGTAAACTTAAACTAAGAAGAGGAATAGAGAAAAAGAGAATGATGCTAGTGCTTATGTGAATTCTGTTTCCAAGTCGCTCTAAATCACTCTTTACAAGTCCAGTTAGGCGACTTATCAGGCTTTACCCACTGGAGCTCGGTACCGTGTGACTACTTACATGATTGCGCACACGTCTATGCATGTAGACATTCTGTCACGTGCTGGCTTGCATGGGTATCTCACTTCTATGGGAACGCATGACTAATTGTACACTGACTCACAGTTATGCATCCACTCGGACAGCAAACTACATTCTTACTGCAAGCAAGCAAACAAGCAAACAAGCAATAATACATAGGTTACGTCACATCAGGGAAGAAGCTTTCTCATTCCTGGTCCAGTTTGCTCTCAAAGAATTCGACCGACATAGCCCGGACAACAAACTCAGGCAGTTTGTTCCATGGGTTGATGACCCTGTTCGTAAAAAAATTCGGCTCTGAAAGACGTATGGGCACGTGGCTTGCCTAAGGATAATCAGTGACACCTTATGTGAGTCTTTCTCTAGCTGAAAACAGAGCACCTGGTACAACACCGGTGAATCCATGCAGAACTTTATAAGTTTCGATCAGGTCCCCAGGGAGTCGTCTTCGTTCCATAGAGGATAGATTGAGTTTTTCAGTCTGGTTGCATAATCCGTCTCTTCCAATCCATCTACCATCCTAGTGGCCAACCTTTGCACCGTCTCCGGACACCATGTCTTTTTAAGGTGCGGGCTCCATGCCTGAACGCAATATTCTAGATGCGGTCTCACGAACGCCTTGTACAGCGGTATAAATACATCAGGGTCTCCGGAACAGATTGCTTTTTTGAGTTGAAACATGGCTGCCCCAGCCTTCTTTACAGCAAACGCGCATTGGGCTGCCGGTTTAGAGTGACTACAGAGACGGATCCCCAGATCCCTAGCTTCATCTACCCGTGTGATCCAGGTAGGCTCATTCGCCCCTGGCAGATACCGACGAGCTTCTGTTCTGTCGGGGCTAATCAAATCAATGCATTTATCGAAGATGAGTGGAAGGTTCCAGTCCTCCGACCAGGTGATCAACCTAATCAAATCTGCCTGAAATTTACATCGATTCGGATTGCCGACAATCTTTGCATTGTCAGCAAACATGTAGCAAGGCGCGTTCAGTTGTTCAGCCAAGTCGTTAATGTACATCAAGAAAAGAATAGGTCCCAACACCAATCCTTGTGGTACTCCACTGAAAGCCACCTGGACGTTCGACAGTCCTCCCCCAACGGACACCGTTAATGTCCTGTCTGACAAGAAGTCTCCAAAGCATTCGAGGACTTTGGGTGCTATGCAATAGTACTTGGAATTTTCCAGGAGTAGTCGGTGGTTGACCGAACCAAACGCTTTGCAGAAGTCGAGGTAGCAAACTTCCACCTCCTCTCTTTTGCCTAACCTCTTGGTTATTTCCTCTATAAAGCAGATAAGGTCCGACAGACACGACCTTCTCTTCACAATTCCATGTTGGTTGGCAGCTAGGAGGCTACTACTAGACAAAAAGCAAGCCAGGCGATCTCTGAATACATTCTCGCATACTTTTAACAGGACACGTGTCAAGCTAATGGGACTGTAGTTTGTGACTTTTTCCTTTGCACCCTCATTGTGAATAGCCACCACAGTGGCTACTTTACAGTCTTTGACAACTTTTCCTTGCTCCAGTGACAAATTGATCAGTGCGGATAACGGGTGCGCCAAAACCTCGGCAAAGGGGCGAACCAGAGCGGCATGCATGCCGTCTGGTCCCGGGGAATTCGATGGGTCCAGTGACTGGAGAATGGCTCGTACCTCGGAGGCTGACGTCGTGATGTTTTGCATAGCAGTTGCTGTCGTCCTGGCTTTCGCTGTTGTCGGGCTCTTAAAACTGTCTTGCCGATGTACGCTGGCAAAATACTGACCCAAGTGATCCGCTTTCTTCTGCTCATCGACCAAGATTTCACCTTCGGTCGACGTGTTTGCGAAGAGCAGGGTTTGACTGCACGTAGCCGTAGAACAGCTTCGGGTTGGATTTGGCCTTTCCCGCTAACTCTGCTTCATGCCTTAGCCAATACTTATTACGGGTCTTTGAGGCCCGACTTCTCTCGAGCTGAAAATGAAGCCTGTTGACATAGTCTCCTGTGAGTCTAAAGCGTTTCCACGCGAGCTTTTTCTTCTTTGGTGCCTTAAGGACAGCAGCTTCGCACTAAAGTGGTCTGCTCCTGTTTTGCTTGCAAGCTATAGACGCGTGCTTTTCTGTTAGTTTGGTCATATTCAGCTTTATTAAGTCCCAGCAGTTCTCCAGAGAAGTACTATTGTCAGATGGGTCCCACTGCACCGACGCTGCGTCCTTCAGAAGCTCATGTATTGCAATCTTTTTATAGTTTCCAGCCCACTTTACCGGCACTGGCTTTCATTTGACATGGTACTGTAACCTCAGTGTCGCATGATCACTTTTACCTACGAGAACACACATTTCTAGGGCGCGTATCTGGTCCTCATTCCTGGTCACTACGAGGTCAAGCAGCGAATCTTCCTGTCCTGATCGAAACCTGGTTGTTTGCTGAACATGCTGCTGCATAAGATTTTTCTGGAGGCATTTCAAATGATCTTTTTCTCAAAACTACCCTTCTTACAGAACTCACGCTTCCAGTCGATCTCCGGTATGTTCAGGTCGCTCAGCAGTAGGACCAAACTTTGCCTGCTGAAGATCTCTTCCAAGGTATTATGTAACACGCCTTCTTCTTCGACAGTAGCCCCAGGGCTTCTATATACGTTGAGTAACGATGTGCGAGTTGGTGCGTCGGGTGGTACACATTCCACCAACTGTACATGAGGAGTATGTAGACTCTTGCCGGCAACATGGGCATACTGGTTTGCAACCAGCAGAAGAACTCCACCTCCAAGCCTGCCGGCTTCTTTGTCCTGCCTATAGTAAGTGGTCTCTGGGGGGCAGAAGTGATCGAACTTAACTTTCTGTTTGAGCCACGTTTCAGTGACAGCGACTACGTCAAATCCTGCCGACTCGATGTTCAACTCAGCCCACTTACTGCTTATACTACATGCATTTGTGTACGATAAGTCCATCCATTTGCCTTGAGAGTATGTTGTCGTTCTTATGACGGATCCCTCGGGTGCTCCTCCCGAGGGAGTCATCCGCTTTTTGATATGGTGTGTTGGAAACAATATTCCCATCGACGGTGTTGTTCTTCTTGGGGAATGGCTGACTGGTTGCAACTCCGATATCAGAGGACTCCCTGCGCAGCGGATTGTGGGTTTGTCCCGAGTCAGCTGAAGAGATCTCGTCTGGCTTGTAATGTGGTTCTCCTTGACACCAGACTGGCGTGCAACATTCTGATGGCCTCTTTGCATAAATGATTTCGCATCATGGCGGTCTGAACGCGCTAATAAGTTATCGGGGGAAACGGTGAAACGGTTGTAAGTTTCTGTTGTTATGCCCCCAGGCTTCATTAGAAAGAGGTCGTGGTGAATTGGGTTCATAAACTCGACTACCACAGGTCTCACTAAACCTGGCACTTGCGTATGCCCCCTCCATTTGCCTACCCGACTAATATTTTCACACCAACGTGTTCACTAAAGCCAGCGAGCTTGAACAGATTCGCCAGGTGGAACTTAATGGCTTTCACGCTAATTCTATTATTCTTGAAGTAAGGTTCAGAGATGCCATGGACGATCAGATTCCGTGTTCGTCCTAGAGCCACCTCCAATTGTCACCACCTGCTGCAACCTCTCGCCAAGGGTCTGAGTATCCGACTGGGTACCTTGGATCAAAGCCAAATCGTCTTCCCTCCATGTTTCCGGTGTTGGTTGAGTCGATTATTAGCACTCAATTTCTTTGTGGTCCCGATATCTTCGATGCGGGTGACAAGACGCGCACAGGCTGCCTCTGATTTTGTTTTACTGTCTTAATCAGAATTTGCTTTGTAAATGGATGGGTTTCTAGCACACTCGGAAGACTCTCGAGTACATCGTTAGGCTCACCGACCTCTGGAACATCTAAGATAGACGTCTCGGTTGTCATCGGAAGAGTGTCATCTAGTGGACTCACCCGCGGATCGTTGTGTGATACTTCACCAGAGTTAGAGGCGGAAACTGCGTATGTGTCGCTGAAATTGGCACTAGGTGCTGGAGAGGTGGATGCAAACTTGTTATCAACATCCACGGTGCTAGAAAATTTGCCATCTTTTGTGGCAGATTGACCGTTTAAACGTTGCCCAATCAACGGTTGATTCGGCGAGTCGGTTTCTGACTTCCTATTCACCAACCTACGTCTTCGTGTGACTGGTTCTACGTCTATGCACCCACTGTATACCCATTCTAACTTAGGATACTTCTTGTAAAGGTTGAATGCATATTGTGTGAGCTGTGAACACCGAGCGTTAAACGCCAGTAGGCATGCGCTACACACGATATCAGAGTTGCTTGTTAAGAGGTGGCATCCGCTGCTTTTGCGTTTGATAAGCCCGCAGTGGCTACGGGTCTTGTATCTCATTTTTGTAAGTAGACTGAATAAACGCGATATAATGTCCGTGTTGTTTACAGAACTGTCAGAGAAAAAGCAAGAATACCAGACAGGAATTAACGACTCTGCGAAAACAAATGGAGGCTTAAGTAGGACTAAACTAGAAGCCCTACAAAAAATTAGATGCTGAGGTTTTGAGTAATAATCAGTAGACACGAAAGTACTGAGATAGCAACATAAACGTCGATTGAAACGATTAATAATTTTAGAAGAGAAAACGAGACAACCTGGTTCAAACTTGAATCGTGGCAACTTAAAAATTTGTTTTCGGTGGCTCCAGCGATTCAGCGATTTCCAATATTAACTGAGATATTCAACCTTCAGTTGCATCCTGAGAACTTGTGTAAATGGCCGAAATATGTAGAAGTTCACTGTGTATTTTGATGGGCAACCAGCTAGCATAGACTCATGAGCGTTTGATTTATTTGATTGGCGTGGTATACTCATTGGATTTACTGAAGTGGTATTATGTCGTATTTCTAACATTAAATGAGATATCACACTTTCAGTTGGATTCGGAATGTCAGGCGGATGTCGAAGTGTTCATCGATGAATACAGAATGCAAAGAACGCAGTGACCAGAGAGAGGGCAGAAATAAATCACCTGACGATTGTATCCTTATAAATGGTGTACATTTCATGCTATTTTATCACATGATTGTTGCTCAAAACAGTTTTTCAAAATTTTACCGATATGTACATCCCGCTGCGAGAAGGCGTGATTTCGTTGGGAATTAGCCTGATTTAGTGCACGGCGCACTAAGTCGTTTTCCCCAGGTACGAATTAACCAGACGCCAAATATAAAAGGCCATTGAGAAAAGAGACCGAAAATTTATTACTCGAAATGTACAAAGGATCTCTTATAGCGCTAGAAAATGTCACCGACACGTAAGTTAGTTAGAGAGGCTAGGGACCGGCCGTCAACGAGCGATTAAACCGTAAGTGTGCGACACACGTGTGCGTTCGGGTTCACGCCGTAGTCACACGGCATACAGACAAACAATCGGACAACATGCATCATGCGAACTTTCTTAATACCGTAGGTACAATACGCAACTATTAGTTTTGGAACTATTTTACACATCATACCGCAGGCAGGCAAGTGAAATCTCCAGGTCGCTACCCTGAAAATGAGGCGTACGTTTTAATCAGGGCCTTCAGAATGTAAGTTGACAAGCGTTCATATCGAAGTAATGGCTCGGAAAATTTTTTCGTTCGGCCGTTTTTTGAATGATTAAAAAGTGTTCAGTTACCGCACTTCTTGGTTGGTCATTAAACGGAAATTAGTCACTCAGTAGTCGTTCAGTGAACATGCTCACTGAGTGCACTCAGTGAAAAGTCGTGCTACTAGTGAAGGCTGGTACGATCAAATATCCTGTTGGAACTGGTTCAACAGATTAATACCCAGTCTGTAGTCACTATCAAAAACCAATCGACGATGAAAAACAAGCACTCAGCACGTCGACCCTCGTGTATTATAATCAATCCTGGAAAATAGAGGGTACAGAGAAAGCACGTCATGCAAGCGGGGCACGGAGCGAGTTGTGATTGTAGCCCCGGGACGGATATTACAAATGGGGTAGCTTGACTAAATCAAAAGTAGGAAAAAGCCAAGATCAACAAAAATGTACGAGTGAATGCGACTATCGAAAACATCTTTCATTATAGTCACTACATAACTCTCCCACAGAAGGCTAGTAAGTATATCACAAGCCTTCGTTATTCCAGAGAGAGAGAGAGGGAAGAACATATACATATGACTTCCTGGACTATCTCAGATACAGGGTGATACACATCAAGGATAATAACATGGGATTGGGAATGTCAAAGTTCAGGGAAGGGTCGGTCGGAAAGATGGCCGCTGCGCTGTTATTTGTTCAGTCTTCGGTGCGGTGCGTCTCTATCGCATCGGGTTGCCAAACCCTAAAGTCTCTTGATGGAAAAGGGGGTAGGTTTGTCCATTGCTGTAAGTTAGGTTGCTGGGAGTTTTCTCTCCACGCACCATGTTCAAATAGTCTGAAAAGGAGAAACACCATGAAGAACCCGCACGACTGACGGAAATGGATAACTCACCATATCAACGCATCCGGTCGACTAAATAATTTCACAGCTGACGACTTGTGGACCCTGCAAGTTTGAATGTGACTGCCTCCATTTTTTCTTCTTGTGTTTCTGTCTAAAGTTGATAGCCACATGAAAAAAGAGGGTCAACATACAAATGAACCTGGTCCAGAATAACGCCGTTTGGGTTGCGGACCCGGTAACGCATGAGAACTATAAAGGCATGATAGTCAAACCAGTTTTTTGTTTATTTTTTCGTTTTCGTACGAACGTACGTGTTATAAAAAAACGTCATTTCCGGAAATAAGAAATGTTAACGTACTCTTCCAAATGCACTGGCCTGCGAAATTACCTACCAAGCCGATTATTCCTGGAGGTAGAGGGAGCAGGGGGTGAGGTTACGGGAGTTGCAGGGGTTCCGGGGACATAACGCTTTTTGCTGGCACCGGGGGTTCTCGGCGAGGAACGTTACTTGTCGACGGAAGTAGGGCTGATGCTTCCTCCATAAATGCTGACTTCAGCCTGTCAACAGAGACTACCTCGTTTGCCGTTGCGGCTAACGGTGAAAGCTACGAAAGCATTGCGAGCACACGATAGAGACCGGTGTATGGGGGTTGCAGAGGTCGGCGAATGTCATTCGTACGAAGGAAAACATGTGTGCACGAAGAAAGTTTAGCGTGCACATGTGCAGCTGATGACCACTCCCTAGGCTGCACCGGCCGGAGCTTTTGCATGTGGTGCGCCAAACGAGCTGCATAGCTGCCGTAATCGTACGGTGCTGAAAGTACAGGTGAGGAGTTCACCTGGTAACCCAAGTGTGCAACCAAAGATAAGTTCCGCTGCTGTAGCGCTTAAGTCCTCTTTAACTGTGATCCGTAGTCCTAACAGTATTAACGGAAGTTCCTCTTTCCAAGAAGGATTAATATTAGCATTAAGAGAAGCTTCCAGTTGACGATGGAGACGTTCAACCATCCTATTTGCAGCTGGGTGATAGGCCGTAGTGCGAATGTGCTTGCATCCTAACGTATTTAGGAGGGCTGCAAAATGTCCTTAAAAATGTGATCCACGATCTGTGGTTACCACTGCCGGACAACCGAATTGTGCCACCCAACGTCCCAAGAAGGCGCTGGCTACCGTTTCTGAGGAGCAGTTAAGTGACGGTATGGCTGCAGGCCATCCTGTGAAACGGTCAACACACGTCAACAGATAAATAGAGCCATTTGAGGGTGGTATAGGGCCCACCAGGTCGACGTGCACGTGGTGAAAACGTGCGTGTGACAAAGGAAAAGTACCTAGGAGGCTCTTTGTATGTCGGTGGACCCTGGAACGTTCTCGTTGGAGGCAAGAACGGCTCCAATTGCGGACACCCCGGTTTACCTTAGGCCATACGAAACGTTCAGTGACAAGTTTAACCGAACCGCGTATGTCAGGATGAGACAGATTATGCAGTGTATCGAACACTGTGCGGCGGAAGGATGCAGGCACCACAGGGCGAGGTGTGCCTTGGGAAGTATCGCAGAGGATCGTACCTTCTGACGATGTCAGAGGTATGGGTTGGATGGTGAGAGAGCTCTTTTGACGAAGATGTTCGATCTCAGTGTCAGTGGCTTGAGCGGCAGCCATGGCTGCCAAATCAATGTCATTGTCAGCAGTTGCGCTGTGGTTATAGACGCGTGAAAGAGCGTCCGCGACAGTGTTGTCGGTACCTGAGACACGTATATCAGTCGTAAACTGAGAGATGTAGTCCAGGTGCCTAACTTCCCTTGGGGAATGCCTGTCGGATGAAATGCTCAAAGAATAGATTAACGGTTTATGGTCAGTATAAACCGTGAAGGTCCTGCCTTCTACCGAATGCTGGAAGTGGCGGATGCCTAAATAGTTTGCCAGCAACTCTCTATCAAACGTGTTGTAGCGAGATTCCGCTGATTGTAAGCAGTTTTGTTCAACTTACGTCGCAAAGCTGTGATTTATGTTGTTGGAGCCTCAGTGTCTGCTGGGCCGCGTTTTGCGGTAACCACATTGTCGGAACTGCGCGTGTCTATTGTAAGACGTGGACTAGGGTGTGGTATACTCAAGCAACCCAGTAGTGGTTGAAAACGCTCCACTACTTGATCAGCGATTTTCGGTGTCTCGGCGAGAGTTTGTGAACGAGTAATTGAAACTATTGCTTGCGTTGCTTCTGGCAGTTTGTTAAGCCAGAGTTTCCTGATGAGGGATTCGTCCATGTGTGAGTCGCCGATGAGTTGCTGCATCTCTGCTAGCAATGTTGAGGGGCGTTTTTCGCCTAGCTTCAAGTCGTGAAAAAGTTGCTGAAATCGGGTCTTTTCAGAAGGTTTCATTCGGTTAATAACTGCCTTTTTTGAGGTATTGTATTTATGCTGTGCTGGTTGGTTCACCATAACATCGCGCAGCTGTATGGTGACTTTACTCGGAAGTCTGGCTAACAATTGACAGAATCTTGTTTGATCAGACAAAACTCCGTTGTTGAAAAATCCTGCTTCTAAGTGAACAAACCAAAAAAGAGGGTCCATTTCCAAAAAACTGAAGGATCACTAGCTGATTTGTACCGATGGAGGGGCAATCAACGACCTTAGATAACATTTCAGACATTGGGTAGTGATCACGCGGTTTTGAGCTATCAAGAGCTACTAATGAAACCGAATTTAGAAAATATATAGCTAAACGTATACACGAACAGAGAAAAACAACTGTTCACACAAACGTCAAAAAACAAATATATGCAAGAGAACGAACTCACCAAGACGCAAAGGAAGATTTTAGAGAAAATTTCGAAAATTACGGGCTCACCAAATGTTGGAACTGGTCCAACAGATCAATACACAGTTTGTAGTCACTATCGTAAACCGATCGACAATGAAAAGCAAACACTCAGCGCGTTTACTCTCGTGTATTTGTATCGACCCTGGAAAATAGAGTAAAGAGGAAAGCAGGTCAAGCTAGCGAGGCCAGAAGCGAGTTGTAATTGTAGCCCCGGGACGGATATTACGAATGCAATAGCTGGGCTGCCGGACTGGTACCCTATCCTTCAGCCGCAGAATCTCCGGCAGCCACTCCTTACCGCCGAGTTTTCTGTACGGGATGTTGAGGGCCTTTTACTTAGGGTGGATTCATACAGTTCAATAAGTCCTGACAAAATCCATCCCAGAATTCTCAAAGAAGCAGCCGCTAGTCTGGCAGAGCCCTTTTATGAGCTGTTTAAACAGACACTCCAGACTGGCAATCACCCGAGCGCATGGAAAGAGGCGACGGTCACGCCCATATTTAAAGCGGGCGACCGGCACTCTCCGGCTAGCTATCGGCCAGTCAGCCTTACTAGCATTCCGTGTAAGGTAATGGAGCGCTTATTAAAGCGTGCCATCCTTAACCACCTTTTATCAAGCCATCTTGTTTGCTCTACCCAGCATGGCTTTCTTCCTAATCGGTCATGCATAACTAACACGCTTGCTTTCATGGACAGTCTGACGGAGGCCAGAGGTAATGGCCTTATCTCAGATGCCATATTCTTCGACTTTGCCAAGGCTTTCGACCGTGTCCCACACGGCCCCCTGAAACACAAACTGGAAGCTTATGGTGTTCAAGGAGAGGTTCTCCGCTGGATTGTTTCTTTCCTTGATAACAGAACATTTAGAGTTAAAACCGGATACGACCTCTCATCTCCCTCTTTCATTTCTGTGGGAGTTCCCCAGGGGTCAGTGCTATGTCCTTTGTTATTTCTTATCTATATAAATGACCTTCCGGACAATATTTCTAGCAACGCCTCCCTATATGCAGATGACCTAAAAATCTGGAATGCCACTGATCCCAATGCACTACAGATTGATCTTGACGCGATTAATCGTTGGTCGGACGATTGGAGTCTCCCACTAAATAACAAGCGCGCACATATGTCACTCGGTGTAGACTCTGGCAACGCTTTCGTGATTCATAGTGCACTCGGCACAGTAGATATCATGAAAGTCGATCTGAAGAAAGATCTGGGCATCTGGCTTTCGTCTAACTTATCTTTTGCGCATCACCACG
>JTDE01003156.1:0-30788 GCA_014338405.1 Paragonimus skrjabini miyazakii | reverse complement strand
TACATACCCCTTAATCCGGCAATGCACTTGTATAGTTCATCGCGATTATGGATAGTGGAAGGTGAGGAGGACTCAATCTAACACCTGCAAGGCAACACTTCAGGCAACGAAATTTAAGCCGATCCGAACGACTCCTCTTGAGGCAATTGTATAGCTCCGCGGTGACTGACTGATTGACTGATGGGTGCAACCACCCATCGCAAATGTCACACTGCAAAGCTTGAGTCCGTTTTCCGATGCCTCTTCCACACTTACAGCTCGGTTGTTTGTTTGCAAGGTGTAGGCGCCTTGATGTTGTATGTTTGAATGTAGACGTAGCTCTTTTTTAGTGGTTAGGTCCCCTCCCCTCTCCCTTTTTCTCTCTTCCTAAACAGGGTTTGTTTCTTCTTCTTCATGGTTGTGTGGCAGTTAAGCATCAGTGTGAACCACTGATGTATTGCTGTCTGTGATGATGATGATGATGAACACACTCCAATGAAGCCACGTCCCCGTAGAGTCTGCATAGGCGCCGAACGTCCATTCGAGTGATTCCGTTGGCTGTTCGTACCATAGCGTCCCTTATCAGATCATCTTTGCCTTCGTTAACTTTCACCGCAACCACTTTTTGCCAACGGCCCCTGAAGATATTCACATTCACCAATAACACAAGGTCGTTTTTCGAAAGATTGGGCCTCACCGCTCACCAACGTTGGATCTTCTGCAATGTGGGCAGTTAGGACCGTATTCATCCCCGTTAGAGTGCGTTCGTAAGATATATGGCTTGTCGCCATCTTCTGTTAAAACGATTCTCGCTTACAGCTTCCGGGGTCGGAACAGATGAGTTGCCTCTAAGCAGAAGTAATTTATTCTGAGTGAGAGCATATTGATAATCAATGTCTGATTAAAGGTCTGTCGTTAAGAATCCTCTCGATTTACGCCGACGTTTTGTGAAGGATTTCGTCGTAGACGAGTTGTTTTTGTGGCGTCACCACCAATATCCGTTTTATAGGCCGAATAATTCTTTCCCATGCACCCCCGCGATGGCTTGCTTTAGGCGGATTGAAGATCCAGTCACAGCGACGAATGAGAAGGGCTCTAGAGATTTTGTCCTCAAAATGCCTCTTATGGCCGTGTTCGCAGAGAGAATCCAAAACTTCTCGCATGATAGAGAAAGAACATGATTTAGACCTGAGTGGCCGTTAACGTCATGGAAATGGACGATTAAAGTGGTCACAGAGTGTTCCGCTGGTAATATTAAAGTATGCTTACTCACAAAGAGCAGGTTAGCATTTTTCAGTCTCCTACCAACACGCAGTAAAGTAGACCGTTTAACCTGAACGAGTTTAGTTTTCATAGAGGACTAGAAATGCCCAGTAAGCTCCTTTTATCATTTTTATTGTGTGACGAACTTCTATTGAATGAGACTTTCCTTATACAGTAAGTACTTCTTTGAAAACGAATGTTGTATCAGCCGGATAATTTCAGTTACGGCATTCTGAAGTTCGCTGATGGAAAGACAACCTCTCTCCTGTATATTATTTTTGATCTGGAGGTATCTCTTACCTTACAACCCATGCAAAGAGGCATTGTAGTTTGATCCAGGGATATGCTTCTTCAAACGTACATACGAAGGTGTTCAATTGGTAGGGACAGTTGGTGATAGTAGTGTTACAGTTGGTGGTGGAGAATTCATTCGGTAAATTCGTCGCTTTCATATCGCTAGAGTATTTAGCTTCATCTTCGCAGAGGAAAGTAGGACCATTCAATCATCGAGTAATCCGCTGAAATTCGTCTGACGACACATCTGCCGGACTGTGTTTCGTATCGACGTAACGCCACTGTTCTGGAAGGGATATGGCATGAATGATCATCAATCTGTTTGCAAAAAAACTTTGAGAATCTTTTCGTAACATTGCGAATACTGTGGAGTACAATCATAGAGTCAGCCTAAAATGTGGTGGATGAGATCGGCATGTTTAATTCGGATTGCACTTGGTTCGATAATTTCAGTCAGGATTGTGGCGGCCAACTTTAGTCGTGGTATACTGGCCATACGGAAGGGGATAACACGTGCTTTGGCCACGTTAATATTACAATATCTGATGTGTGAGGAATTAGTCATGAGTAAGTAGGCTACTGCTCCCTAGCCGGCTTCTGCAGCATCACTGAAAACGTGCAAATGAATGCCTGCCCGTACGTCAACTTCTTTGGATCCGATGCGTTTCCGTATTGATATTCGTTCGATATCTAATGCACCCAGTCATCGGTTCCACACTTGTAGTGCTTCGCCATCTATGATGTAATTCCATCTCAATTTAACTTTGCGCAAGCGTTGTAGGAGATGGCGCGCGGCTATGTTATATGGGCTGTATAGCCGAGTGGATCCAAAATAAAAAAAGTACACGACAACAAGCTTCTACTGGTATTTTATGCACTGAATTGGTCTGGAATTTACAGGCGTCCATTCCGATATCCCACAACAGATCGGGTGTCCTCTGGACTTCAAAGACTTGAAAGTTGAGTTGTACCGTCACGGTTCCACAACCGTTTTTTTGTAGTGCTGACGAAAGCTGTCGGCCATCCACTTTGTCACTGCATCTTCCTCTACTCAACATGTCTTTTGGTTGTTTAACAAATCAACGCGCCTTCGCCGTACCCGATACGTTGAACAAGCAGTCGTCAACATAGAAACACTGCTCTGCTTGCTGAACGATGTCCAAATAGGTGTAATCGCGGTTGCCTGCTATGGTCTGTTTTAATGCGTCGTATGACAAGTCTAGCTGTGACCGTGAGCACTGTCTATCTCTTGCCAGCCGCAAACCAGTGTACAATTAACTTACTACGTTCTGTTCATTCTGATAAATTTGTGGGCAACGCCAACTGGGAAATTGCATCGCCCAACTCACAGAAACAATTCACTAGCAAGCTGAAACATCAGATCATGTCTGGTCGACCGTGGCTACTTTCAACTAACCGACATCGTAATCATCATCGTGACAGCCATGAGCCTGACCAGAAGGTACTGTAGCTCGGGCTGCCGCTCACCTCAACAGTGACGTGCAATATCCTAGAAGGAAACATTACTAAGAAAGTGACCACGTTGTTGCTTGATCACCACGTGGTTTCACTCAACTGTTAGTGGTCTCATTATACAATGTCGAGTATGGTAAACACTCAGCTGACATACGGAATACGTGACCCAATTATTGCAGGCTGTGCAACGTGATTACTTGACCGATTGATCGCACATCCCAAGCGTTCCGGAATACGCGCAAGCGAACGGCTATGTTGCTCACGCGATCATTTCGCTCGATATTGGTTAGTTGGTTGAGGAAGCGATGGTCAAACACCGCAAGTCGGCTGATGTCTTCCTTACGAACAGGCCACGTTTCCGAACCATGGAGCTGGACGGAACGTACACAAACATGATATACCTTTTCTTTCAGCGACAACCGGACGTCATTTCGACGCCACAGATGACGCAGGTTAGTAAAGGCTACTCGTGCCTTTGCTATCCTCGCTGATATCATCAACAATATCACAGGCTGATGAGATAGTGCTACCCAAGTATGTAAAACTGTTCACAATCCCGAGTGGATTACCTGCAAGGAAGAAAGTAGGAGTCAAAATGCCCCAGTCTTGAGGCAATACTTTGCACTCTGAAGGTGTGAATTGCATTCCATACAAACCACCTCGGTCACTCACCTTGTCCAGCATGGTCTGCATGTCTTCGGCAGAGGGCTAAGTAAGACAGTGTCGTCCGCATACTCCAGATCGGTCAATCTAACGCCAGGAAGAAGCTCAACACCAAGTTCACTGGACTCCTCAAGCGAAACCTCCAGAATGTCGTACATGATAGAATTGAACAGGAAGGGAGAAATCGGGCACCCTCGACGAACACCACTAGAAGTGATGAACGCCCGAGACAGTTGTCCATAAACGTTCACCCTGCTTGCAGAGTGGGCATGTAGTGATCTCGATAGATGCACGTATTTCTCTGGTACCCCCTTGCGGAAGAAACAGCTCCATAGAATGTTACGAGCAACTGAACCGAAACGGCCTTTGTGTCTAGAAAGACCGCGACGGTCGGCTGCTTGTAAGAGTGCCGATGTTCCAAGATCCATCACAAGGTAAAAATGTGATCAACGCATCCTCTACCAGATCGGAGTCCTACCTGTTCTTCGCGTATCTGACTTTCTCTGGGCTTGGTGAATCGACGTGAAATGAGACCAGTGAGTGACTTGGACGCAGCAGACATTAGACTGATCTCTCTGTGTTTGTCACAGACTTCGGGCCCATTTTTCAGAAACGGAAATTATTGTCGATAAGCACCAGTCACGGGGTACCTCTTCAGTTTCCCAAATCGTCCGGAGGATTTTCTTTCAGACGAGATCCAATTGCGAAAAGTCTTGACTTCGGCTGGATTCAAACCAGCGACAGAAACACCATGCCCAGACGTGGCAAGCGTTCTCCTAGCTGAGCTACGAAGCTACGCCGGAAGGAGGAGTTTCGTCAGTTCTGATAGCGACCTCTTCCCACCATCCTTGAAAAAAGAAGGAGGGAGGAGGTCTGGTGCAGGAGCCTTGTTACGCTTCACTAACTTGAGCTCCAGGGCCTTCTTACGAAGGGCCATCTGGAACGCAAAACTGACCATTCGGGTCTCGTCGTCCATGTGGTCTGTTTGAGACCAGCTGAATTGTTCGTCATATTGTTCAGCCCACCTGTGAAGTCGGCGCGACTGACTGGTGACAAGTGAACCATTTTTTTCGCAGATGGTCTCACACCGACTGGTGGGCCAATACAACCACGAATCAAGGAAAAAAGCCCTCTGCTATTCCCAGAGATAAAGGCCCATTTCCATCTCCTTCCTGTCCTATAATGCCACCTTTACTTGGTGGTCGGGCTTGTGCGTTATTTTGATCTGACGGGCTATGCTGACTAGGACTTCAGTTCTTCCAGCTGCAGCTTCGTAAGACAGACCAAGAGGAGCAGTCAGCCGAAAAGCAGTTGCACTCATTGTGTTTTTTTGTCGCACTACTGGCCGCGTAGGAGTGCTTAGTTAGTGGCGTATGATTCTGTCAGCATACAACAACACACAGTTGTGGCACTGCTGTCTTCTTCATCAGGAAGAAAGGGGTTAGAAAGGTTATCCTCAAACAGGCAGCACTCCGGTTGCCAAACGGTTGACCGTGACCGCCGGTGTATTATCTAATACGGTCGAGAACAATCCGGCATCACCCAAAATCCTGATGTAGCTTCGAATACATCCACTGCGTGTGGCAGTGCTCAGAATCAGACGTTAATATCCAACTCACGGAGCCCTCGGGCTAGGCAAGCCCCTGATTACCAAGTGAGTCAGACTCTTGAGTTATTGGCTCCTGATGGGGGCTTCCAAAAATACTCTATCCTTTTGTCTCGCAGGTCCGACTTTTGAATCACAGAGTCGGGGTGGGGTTCCTTATGTCAACTCCCTTCAGCGGCATAAACGACTGGGAAGTATCAGAAGTAACTCATCAAAGGCAGCCAAATTAATCGTGGGGGTCTGAGCGTGCGTTATAGCATGTGTTGGTTACTGAATAAAGGCTATGGCTTGCTAAAGGTGACTGTTGGTGTCTTGGCCCTAATAAACAAACGGTAATACGCAGAGCGGTCTTTCTGATTGATTTTCGTTCTTTTTTACGTTTTTACGATCGTCGATACTCGGCTCACAACGTGTAAAGCAGCTTACGTGCACACTCAGTGATATGGATGCTATCTCGACTGTATGACCAGCAAACCTGAAAGGCCAAGTTGGTGCAGATAACCAAGAAGTCGTTAGACCTCGATGGTCAATCGATTGTCGGGTGCACCTGAAATTCATTCTAGCAAGATCCAAACAATTAACAAGTGATGTTGGTGTGTTTGACTGAATTATTTTGTGGTATCCTACTTGAATCCACAGATCCCATTTTTTTTTTGCGTTGCCTTATCTTTACGTTGAGACGACATTTCACTACTGTTGCAAAGCCGTAGCAATAGCTTATCTTCTGAAATGCCCACAACCTTACTATTTTGAAGCTTATGGTGTTCAGTGAGGGAATTCATGCTTATTGCTTTCTGGCAGTAATTTTTAATAGCAAAATTGTTCCAGACTACCAAACGATGATTTCAAAGGTATTGTCATTGCCCTCGTTCTTTTTTCTTTGAACTTACAATTCACTCAGCACAGTTTATTTTCTGGCCAACGCTCGTTACGTGCGTATGTCTATGTTCTAATGAGTGACCGTTAACATTCTGGTCAAATACAAAGTAACTTGTCGGAACTAAGTTTGAGTTCTACTCCACACTGGTAGTACCATCAAAGTCACTAGTGTTCGGTTCACATAACCACACCGGCCCGTTCATACATAAATGCAGCATAATAATGAACTCAATGAATTTATCTGGACTGTCAAGCCTACTTTGCACCACCCACAATGCCTTACAGCTTACGGAATCAAACGACTTGCTGGGCTCTCCCGAGCGAACATCCACCCGTTTGTTACGTTTGCGACGCTAACCATGTTTGGGTGTACGCGTACATACATGTCTATATGTGATCACATGGACTACATCTTTGGTGCTGATGAAAGGACTGCTTCTATAGTTTGTATGCAGTTTTCTTTAAATGTAACGTTCTGCCTATATGAACCGTGGTCTATTTTTTAAAGCGTGAGTCACGACCCCAATGATAACAGTTAGTGTAATTTACCTCTTTACAAATGAAAGTATCATTCTGTTTACAGACTATTATTGAATGCTTGAAGTATGCTACAACGGGCGATCTTCCACCTGGTTCGAAGACTGGTTGCTCATTTATACATGATCCTCGTGTAAGTTCTCGTTCAGATCCGTTATAACTACACACATAGATTACGTTTCATAACCCACAACCACAAATTAAAGCATGCCAAATTCACCAAAGGAACGATAGTTACAAAAGTAATTCAACCGAAGACAGTGGACATAAGAAGTGTTTAGTGTATGTACGATAGCGTAATATAGTGTCTAGACTCAGATCGGTCACTCAAAGCGGTTAGCATAAGGACATTTCGGTTTATCGAATGTTAAATTTACGTGACGTGAACTTATTGGTTTTTGGTTTGTTGTCATACCACCAGAGGGGGCTGTACTCAATATCGGGCTGTCCAACCTTGTCCAACCAACGACTTTCAAGATTATCGTTTTCCATCCCCGTGTGCCGTTCAGCTTTTTTTTAACTACCGATCTGTCCCAAGCAACTAGTCTCAATTTTATTTCTACTTCTGGTCTGTCATTAGTTGTTCCGATCAATGTGTAATCTTTTTTTGTCAATTTTTGTAAGCGTTTAGGTCTGTGTGTGTGAATCACTCATTCGGGGATGCATGGTTTCTTTCGTAGTAGGTAGTCATCATTCACTTTTTCCCATTCTGTAGGTGGCACGCGAAACAGAAGTAAAAGCAAAGGTCACTCTACAAATTCGTGATGTTCAGGGTCAGCCAATGGTGATTTCTCGGGCTCTTGTAGCCACGCAGCGCGACAAGGTAAGTAGTGGACTTCAAACTCTAACAAAGTTTACAGCAGTTAGTGTACATGTTTTCGAATGTTCATGTGTACACTTGAATGTACAGTCTGTTTTACGATAACCTGTTTAGATGCTATGGTGCAATGCTGACATTGTACTGAACTGCAGTACTCGTTTTTTGATGTGATATTCTTTTATGTATCTAGTGCTTTTGTTGCGTAGTCGTAATCACATGTACCCTCCTCTATCTCATCTTTACCTAAGCTCATCTTTAGCTTTACAGGTGAAATAACTTAATTCATAAATTGCTTTCTGTTTTGTAATTTTAAGAACAAACAAGGCACTTTGAAAACACTAGATGGTTCCATCAAACGACAACTACCTGATGGTCGGCATACAAGCATTAGCTCAAAATGTGCAGAACTGGATAATGAGGTAAACAATTTGTATCCGCACTTTTCTGTTCACTGTCAAATTTAAACTACACTAAATGTAAGCGGTTTGCATGGGCTGTTCATTTCAGTTGTCCTACATCTTGTCTCCATTGCCGCCTTTTCCATTATAACTTCAATATGACTTCTGCCTAGGTGATTTGCTCTGTCCACATGTAGGCATTTTCCTCCAGTGTAAATCAAGAATTGCGTACTGGCGATTCTGAAATGTTTGAGCTGGGTTTGCGAAAACGTAAAATTCACCAATGAGAATATTGATCTGAAAAACACATCATGGTTGTGCTAATTGATGTCACAATCGTACCGAAAAACCCAGGTAATTCTTTGATCACTTTTCTAACACCTGTGAAGGCTTCTTGAAATAGATAGCTGCACTTCGGTGCATCTAGGATGTTTGTGGTTGATTGCAAGATTTTCCGAATCAGGTTAACTGGTACACTGCACCACAAAGGGTCGATCTCTTGCATGGTTGTACAACGATGGCTGAAGAGAACTGGACAGGTTAGTTAGTTAGTCGGAAGATATCCGCGCAAATGAAACTTGATTTTTCAACCTTAGTTGGTTGGAAATGGCTGGATTTATTGCAGGTTTGCATACATACGAAGAACAATAAGGTTTGCCTTGTCGAATACATAAAAAAAATTGGGGTTTGTACGGGAAGTTTATAAAAAAGGGTGATTTTCAAGTCACTGAAAAGCTTCAGACAACTGAAGCTGATTTGCTTGGTTTGTAAAGGTGAACCGTTTAAAGACCCAATGCCCTCATTCGTTTTTACCAGTGTACCTTGAGAAACTCAAAGCTATCCTTCCTGTTTTGATCGCTAGACGGAACACAAAGTTCTTTTCATTCTCCTACTGGTTGGTTTCTCGTTGTCTCATACCAGTATGCTGGAACAGTATCAGTTTATAAGTTAAGGAGTCGAACAAATCGGAATACAATTGTTGTGTCCGCAACGATTTAATGGGCATGTATACTGCATCGTGTGCTCTGTGCAAGTAAACTTTCTATCGCTACAAAAAAGTTAGAGGGTGAAAATCTGGGTAAGCTCTATCTCACAACAGAATCGAAAGCTGTTGGTAAAATAGTGTGGGGCAAACCGGCTGTTGTGTATCGTTTATTCCAATCCTTTTGAACAACTTCAGCTTGACGTACTGTACCAAATGCTGAGGGACTTCCGATTGCATTTACCCCTGCTATCTTTTTTCTTTTAATTCGTTTGATTTTTTAAATTAAAATATCGTTCAGGTTTGTGTGTGCCTTAACAACACTTCATTTCTTGACGATAGTAGGGCCATGAGAAAGCTCTCTCTAGTGCACACTTATGTTAGGCGTGTAAACTGACCACAGAAAATGAGTAGTTGCATTTTGCGGGTGTGCAGTACATGCCATGTTACTTGATTACAACTACATTTGTGCTGTTGAGTAAGCACTGTTCCATACGATATTCAAATGCATCTGTAAGCTCAAACGCACGTTATCCTTTGTTATTCAGAAGTCGGAAACGAAGTGTGTCAGCCTTTAACCATAAGCTTATCTCGCGTGTGGTCTACCTAAACCGCACCGTAAAACAGAACTATAAGCGTTGCACAATAATGCTCAAGATGTAATCAATCTTGCTAAACCAGTGCAAAGAATGTGAACTTATTAACGTGTCGAATTCGTCTGCTCGGAGATGTGTTGCCGCACCGCATTATCGCTGACCTCTTACGCCCACCAAACACCATGGGTAATTTTAGAAAGAAGGATCCTTTTGATAAGAAAGTTGGTGGCAGAATTCCTTCCATAATATATTTGGTGTAAAACGGTCGGTTTGCTTATTAGGGCGCCTCCTCCGTCATTAATGAGGAGTTATGAGAGATAATATGGGTCCAGGAATGCCTGTTTTGCTTGCCAGCTCTCCCGGGACATGACGTCAGAAGGTAAAATAGAGCTGGCTGGTCAATGACCTATCCTGGCGATGGCATTGCTTTAAGACTCGTCAGCTAATCTACCGTTCGGATGGTTCGGCCCATCGCGTCGGCGGTCATTACAAGTTGCCTCAAGATTCCTCGTTCGGTCCACAGACACTTTTACTGGCGTCCTGCTTTTTATTGTTCGTTGAAGTAATTTTGAATAGCTTTCGAGAGTTATCAGTGGTGACCAATGCTTGAATTATAGTAATGCTTTATTTCTACGGAACTTCAAGATGTCGTTCCATTAAACTGGCGGATTTAATTTAATCTCCTGCCATTTGGAATGTTCCGGCATATGTCTGTCATCATCATCATCATAACAGCCATGAGCCTGACCAAAAGGTACTGTGGCTCGGGCCGCCATTCACCTCAACGGTGACGTGGAATATCCTAGAAGAAAACGTTACTAAGAAGATTGAAAATTATTAAAACAAGACTAAGTGGAAGAACTAGAAATGGTATGGATACAGGTCCGCCATTGACTGCGACACATAGCCATCTCGGATAGCGTCTCTAACCAGCGGTTTGAGTGATCCCGAGAACCCCATCCAGGCAAGCAATACCTACCCACTTTGCTCAAAGGAGCACTCAAGGTCTTCATATTTTGTGACCAGGTTGTTGCCTGACCACCATGCGGTTTTACCCAACTGTTGGTGGCCTCAGCATATAATGCCCGGTACGGTAAACGATTAGATGACATACGGCGTACGTGACCCAACCATCGCAAGCTGTGTACCGCGATTAATTGACCGATTGATCGCGCATCTCGAGCGTTCTGGAATACGCGTCGGCGAGCTACCACATTGCTCACGCTGTCAGTCCACTTAATATGGGCCAATTCGCGGAGACAACGATGGTCAAACACAGCAAGTCTGTTGATGTCTTCTTTGTGAACAGACCACGTTTCGAACCATAAAGCAAAATGGAACGCACACAGGCATTATATACCCTTCCTTTCAGCGACAACCGGACGTCTTTTCGGCGCTACAGATGACGCAGCTTGGCAAAGACAACTCGTACCTTTGCGATCCTCGCTGATATCTCATCAGCAATATTACAGGCTGACGAGATAGTGCTACCCAAGTATGTAAAACTGTCCACAGTCTCAAGCGGATTACCCGCAATGAAAAAAATAGGAGTTGAAGTGCCCCAGTCTTGAAGCAACACTTTGCACTTTGAAGGTGTGAATTGCATTCCATACAAACCAGCCCGGTCGCTCAACCTGTCCAGCATGGTCTGCATGTTTTCGGCAAAGGGGCTAAGTAAGACATTGTCGTCCGCGTACTCCAGATCGGTCAATCTAACGCCAGGAAGTAGCTCAACACCAAGCCCACTGAATTCCCGAAGCACACCCGCCGGAATGTCGTCCATGACAGGGAGGGAGAAGTCGGACACCCCTGACGAACACCACTAAAAGTGATGGACGCCCGAGAAAATTGTCCATAAACTCTCACTCTGTTTGCAGAGTGAGCATACAGTGATCTCAACAGATTCACGTATTTCCCTGGAACTCCCTTGCGGAGAAGGCCGCTCCAGAGAATGTTACGAGCAACTGAATCGAAAGCAGCCTTCAGGTCCAAAAAGACCATGACTGTCGGCTGTCTGTAACAGTGCCGATGTTCTAAGATCCGTCGCAAGGGGAGAATATGATCAACGCAACCTCGACCGGATCGGAATCCTGCCTGTTCTTCGCGTATCTGACTTTCTCTGGGCTTAATGAGCCGACGTAAAATGATGCCAGTGAGTAACTTGGACGCAATAGACATCAAACTGATACCCCTGTGGTTGTCACATAGACTTCGGGCCCCCTTTTTGAAAACGGGAATGACTGTTGATAGGCGCCAATCATGAGGCACCTCTTCAGTCTCCCAGATCGTCTGGAGGAGTCGCGTCAGTTCTGATATCAACCTCTCCCCACCATCCTTGAAGAGAGAGGGAGAGAGGAGATCTGCTCCAGGAGCCTTATTACGCTTTAATAACTTTAGCTCCAGGACCACTTCTGCTTCCGACGGAGGACCATCTGGAATGCAATAACTGACCATTCGGGTACTGTCGTCCACATGGTCTGGTTGAGGCCAGTTGAACTGTTCTTCAAAATGTTCAGCCCACCTGTCAAGTCAGCGCGATTGACTGGTAATAAGTGAACCATCTTTTTCACATATGGTCTCACTTACACTTACTTGACGGCCAGTACAACCACGGATCAGGGAAAAAAGCTTTCTGCTATTCCCAGATAAAAGGCTTTTTCCATCTCTTTTGATTGTTCAACCAAGTATTGCTCACGGTCTTTGCGCAAGCTTTTAGTCAGCTTGCGTTTAAGTTCTCGACGGTCGTCATCATATTCAGAACCAGGTGGGACCGATGTGTCTGTAAGCTTGATGGATTGTTCTGTGGTCATGTGATCAACTAGGGGAAGGTTTTACCATCTGTTTCGGTACGTATATCGTTTTCCTCTGGTTGCAGATGCACCGTGAATATGTTTGTTCGCTGTAGTGCTTTCATCCGTTGTCATGACTTAAGCAGAAGCTATGACCGATTACCAATTGTTTTTTATTGTTTTCTCGTTAGACGGACTGCAAGCAACAATGTTCACTTTGTTCTAATGCCGGACATACCTAGCAGCTTCTTTTGACCTGTGGTGTTCGTTAGCTGTACTGGTTTTCCTGATACAGCTGTATTTTGTTGACACGAACACTTTCATCGGTTTGTATTTTGTAAACAGTAGGATATTTTTTAATACGGCCAGGAATAATGTATGTATCTCATCACGTGAAAACTGTTTCACTTGCTGTCTGAATTTCCGTGAAGAGCTGACGATTACTTTGAAGTATGTGGATTTTGAATCTTTACGGTACAACGTTGCCGCTTTTCCAGTTATTTGCACACCTTTTTAATTTTCAGTCACTCGGAGTGTGTCGTTATGATGGTCATTCTAAAACTTGAGGTCAAATGTCATGTACATTAATCGGACCTCTATTGTGGCCTTTTTGTTTTCAGATGGTCACAAGTCTGGGAGTATCTAAGGCAGTTCTGGAGAACGTGATATTTTGCCACCAAGAAGATTCTAACTGGTATGTCCCTTTTCATGCACTGGGTAAAAATGCATGACCGTACGAGTTTCCCTTTTGTATTGCATGTCGTGTTTGTGTCGATTTATACCAGCTAGGTGATGATATTCTCGCCTTTACTTCAGAACACGGACCAAACTTTGTTCAGACCTGATTTACTGTATGAGATCAAGTAATCCAATCTATCCATCACAGGCAATTCGATGTGTTCCTTGACAGTCCTCATTTCAACAAGCAGATCAATTTCTGTTACACTTGTTTACCCTTTTCTGGCCCATTTGTTTAGCAAACTTCCCCGAAAGCAGGCTCTCAGTTGATACTGAAACATACAGCAGTTCCGTAACGGTATAGAAGTGCACTTCTACAGGACCATTTCGAATTTAATTTCTTGAACATCTGTCTTTATTATCATCGTAATTATTTTCTTAGTATCGAAAACCTGTCTAATGATGCAATCACCTTCGTGATACTGGCGATGTGCGTTTTATCGAGTGAATTCATATCTATTTTAATCCTGCTCATGTTTACTTACGTCTTCCACCTACGGGTAAATCTGAGTCCCGTCGACTCGCATCAGGAAACCTGTTGCTGCTATTCAGTTAGCCGTCAAGAAATTACATCACCGATATAGACAATAACTTATGCATGTAGGCTTGTTTTGTTCACGAAATTCATCGCGAAGATACATCAGATGCATTGCGAGTAGATACGCCAAGTTTTCTTCTAACCTGCTATCCTTCACTTCATCTTTCCTTGATTGTCATCCGTTAATTCGGACTTCTCGCTTTTCTCGTTTACTGCACTTACTCAATACTCCCTATTTTTTCTTTGTGCTGTTCCATCTTTCTAACGCACTCATCATAATCTGCTCGGTGTTTGCACGTTGTGTATTGCTGTTACTTTCACTAGCTCTCTACTTATGTTAGGGGACTGGTAACTTCTGTTTCGGTGATATGACACTAAAGGCACAGGGTAGCCAATTTTGACTTCTTTTGAGTTTCATTGGATTACACGAAACGTTTTAGCCTTCGCTTCTTCCGACTTTCCTTGATGTACTGAACACAAAAAGTTTCGTCCTTGTAAAACAGGGAAATGTTATGGCTCTCGAAGAACGAACGTAATCACAACTTGTTTCCTCTGTTTTTATCGCAGAAGCAGTCAAGCAGAGTTGAAGCAATTAGCGCTTATATGCGGCTGATTTTTTCATAGGAATGATGTAACATTATTTAGGCTCTTTTTTCAAGATTGCTTGAAACTTTAACATGAACTCGTTGAGAACAGATTTCATTCGTCTTGCCATATAATATCAGATATCTTATTCAACATGGTGTGATATATAGCCTACAAGGAGAGCTACCCAATGGTTGCCACGGTATCAAAATCCGATCAAAGTCTTGGGAAACATGCGTGATTACTTGCGTTGTTGAGAACATCTTGCCAGCAAATCAGGGTCACGTGAGTGGATAGTATGTGCCACGTGCACATACCTGCCATTTCTGTGCAGCGAGTCACGAATTCGAGCTCGTCGTATTTGATGGGAGCGGACTAAACGCCGATTGGTTATATTCTTTTTATTCACGTTTATCCTCTTGCTTTTATCAAACAGTGCAACCTGTTAAAGACAATTAATTGTTGTTCATCTATCCCATGTCTTACTGTGAAGTTTGAAGATATCCTTATCATTCATCAGTGAGTCACTGTGACTGAAATTTTGAGCACGCGAAGGACAAGTTAATTCAGTTTGACGGATATTTAAATGTCTGAAAGCGTGGACTTCCTGGAATAGCTGTTTGAAACTTCCACCCAGTTATCAGACTGGTGGATGAAGAAATAATTCTTTTAGGCAGGAACCTGATTTGGATTACACTTAAAACGAACAGCAGTTTTTCTTTGCCAAGACGAGTGACTGCCTGTGCGTTTAATTAAGTGTTGACAATGTGTATACCACGTGTGGAAAAACATCAGTTTTATAATTTGAAGTTAACCAGAGAATCCGTTAATCATTTCATGTCACTTTGGTAATACATTAATTACAACGATGGATGTCTTTCGGATGTAGCAAAAAATACCCGCTGGAAGTAGTTTGCATTACTATCTTCCATAAAAACTGCTTGCCCGCCTGCCAACTATTTCTTACGATTATCTATTAGTCTTTGATTCATTCGTTTCCAAACACGTCTTCTGTAAGATCTGTTAGTCAGACAGTTCGCATGCTGTATATATCTCCTGCACATGCATTACCCTCAGTTAAGTACGACTCTTTCATCAAGCGTGTGGACTGTCACTATACCTCAGTCTCCTTGAAGATGCCCTGGTGTGTGACTTGAAGATAAAGTAAAAATATTTTTATAGGAAGGCTGGTTAATGATGCATACGTGACCAACTCAATGCTTTCTTGCTAAGGAAATACCAGTACATCAAAAGACTTTTATCCACACGCTGCTGTGAAGAGAGTACGACAGCAGATGGCCCCCTAATGAGATAGGATCGGCTTGAAAACAACTCGGATTGTTGTTACATGAACTTGTCACGTACTCATATATGCGACCAACTGCGTATTTTGTGCATAAAGAAAGACTATATTAATTTTTTCTGCAAATAAAAAGTCTGCAGTGTCTGACATTTATCGAACCCGGTGTTGAAAAATAGGCAGTTGTTCCAATCGTTTCTGCTTAACCTCCATTTGCATATAGTGGAGTAACACTTTTGCATCTGTGTTGACTCATCGCTTTAGGCTCGGGACTTGTGGCTGGGTGCATCCGAGTTGCACATGTTTAATCTGTAAACTATGTTTGCTAAATTGTGTTCAGTTATGTTTATGTCTGTCCTCCTATGTGCTTTATTAACCTTTATAAGAAAAATATTTTTACTACTACGTAGTAGAGGATTCTGGTTATTGTATTTCGAACGTCACTCCCAATTGATCAGAGTTTTTGCGTTTCCATAGGCTTTTCCGTCAGGCCCTTTTGAACGGAAATAGTAAACTCCAGTTTCAGTCCTGTTAAAGCTAGTCAATGATGCACATCCTTCTCAGGACCGGGATTTGAACACTTTTTCACTGGGCAGATGTGTTGACCGTTGCAATATTAGCCCCTTATTAGGCACGACCGAGTTATCATAAACCCGACCTCCTCTAATTACTAACCGCACCATTTTCTATCCGTTTTAACTTCTGTTCTGTATGTTTCAAAGGGTTTATCTAATCTTTTAACAGGCCGTGTCATTTCCCTTTTGTGTGCTCCATTCCCCACATCTGTGTCCTTTACGCAGGCCACTGCAAGAAGCAAAGGCCGTCAAACAACGCTTTGACGATCTGTTTGCCTCGTCCCGTTACGTCAAAGCTCTTGACGCAATTCGCAAATGCAAACAGGAAAAGGTATCTCTCAGTTACTGTCACTTTCACCATTTTTCCTCGTGATGAACATTTCTCTAACGTAAACTTTGAAAGTTGTCAACAATTGGAACTTGAATACGTTTGTTTGCGTTCGGGTTGTTTCAGTCAATATTTTCCAGATTACATGTTAGTCATGTTGTAGCCAAAATGACTTGTGATTCGTGGCTGAGTTGCCTGTTGTTTACGGTCACATGATGCCCACTTATGCGAATATCAAAAAATCGTTTGCAATGCGAATTCCTCAATTCTGTTCAAACCAGAAACCACAACATTGTGAAATGATGTACAGGTACTTGCTTTCATTTGTCGTATAAATACAATTAGGCCGATTCCCAAGCTCGGAGAAAGAATGTCGTGCAAGAGTGTAAGCTACATGCGGAATAAATTGTGTGTACAATTGCGTGGGAACATTGCATTCGAAACTCCGATATTTAGTCATGAATAAAACAATGAGAAGACGCAAATCATGTGTGGTCAACAATGACAAGGAAGCGCCTAACAGCGGCTGTATCCAGGACTTATAACGCTGCAAAGCTGTGTCTAATACAACGAACTAGAACTCTACCAGTCGCCCCGGGTTACGAACAAACAGTGTACGTCTGTCACATCTCACTATTTGTACAAACACCTCTGTGGCTGCAGTATGAGCTACATAGGGATGGCAAACCGACAACTAGCTGTTCGTATTAAGTAGCATGTACCCAAATGGTTGAAGACACAGTTAGAAACGCCAGGAACCTGTATAGATGCCGATAGACGGCACCCAGCATCTTCCGTTGCAAGGCACATAATACAAACAGGACACATAGTCAAAGTTCCTGACGTGTTCTCGATGATCTTTCGGAGCAACCGGAAATTCATACTCCAGTTTGCTGAGGCCTTGGTTATTAAACGTCACAATCCCCCTCTGTGTGTTCAAAAACAATTTGTGTTGACACTGCGGCTACGCTGGTAGTCGGCATTCCCACAATTTTGATTTTCAGTTTTGGTGTCTGTCTGTATCATCCCGTAAGCCATGACTTCCGCTTTGTGAAATTTTGACTCGTTTAAAATTAGTTGCATGTCCATGTGTGATCAGAATGTATGAAATGTTACTCCGAAGAACATCACATAATTTGCGTCTTCTCATTGTTTTATTCAAGTTCATCAAGGGAACGAACTGTTTTAGATATTAAGTCCCTCTGCTGTCTACCCATCGCGAGCGTGCGTTTACAACGGTGTTGGAGTGAGATAATGTAGGAACTTGATTACACGTTCGATGAGGAAAATGAAAGAGAACAAACTGTTTAGATTTTATTGGTAATGAGACTGGTTAGCATTTACTTGTTTAGTATAAAGAAATCCTAACCAATAGAAAAAAAACATTCTGCGCTTAGAGACGTCCGAGTAAAAAAAAGTTAGCAGTTAATGAATTCCTAATTAAGAAGTTCGGTGGTTTTATGCAGTGTAAGTTGGGTAGGAATAGGTGTGATTTGTTTACAGGCTGTAACTTCTTTAGAATTAATAAACAACACTGAAAAGATTTCGAGGAACCAGCCTATAGACTTAATGTATTCAGCAGGTAACCTAACTAGTGCAACTACAATGGTTGAGCAAATTCGGAAGTGTATACGTGGTTTTTGAACGCCGTACAAAATAACACGATCTCGGAAAAAGCTTGTTGATATGACGACACCAGGATGTACAACCATAAAACATCTTAAAGCGAATTGAAAATCACTATATCCGGATTAGTAATGTCCTAGCATTTGGTGCAGTTTTTCGTCGGATTCCTGGAAAGAATTAATGGATAGCTGAAGTATGGCACATTACATCGTTTGCTGATAGCTAAAGGCGCCAAAGATTTAGTGTTATTACAGTGACTGATTTCGTATTCAGTCTGAAAATGCTCTTCTCTTGACGGTTTCAGGTTAATTATTTGCATCCCTCTGATGCCGTTTGCGAAAACACGCCTCTCGAACTCAACCTGTGTAATTAATCTTCTTAACGACGATTATCGTTGCGCACACCTTTGTTGCATCGCGACATGTATTTTCGTTGTTATCTGACAATAACTACTTGTATTTGTAGTAGTTTGCGCTGTTTGATTCATCTGTATATGATTTACGTTGAAAAGTACTTAGTTTCGTTCACAAAGTCTTGTGGACAACAAAAGGAACAAATCTGTTTTTGAAATGGGTAATTAGAGTTTGTTGTTTTTCCAACCTTTTCATATATCCATCAGTATATTCCCATAAAGAATTTCATCACACCACTAAAATCCCAACGACTCTGCATGATCCACACAGTTACGATAACTAACTTAGCACACAATTTAAGGATGGCTGGAATGGATAATTTGATAAGCATCTCATTATGCTTTTGTGTTTATAACCTACATCGGTTTTTCTGCAGGATAGCAATATCAAAATATATAAAACAGAGCTAAAACACTTGGGCAAAAGTCGCGAAGAGGCTAACAAAGTGAGTGTATTTCAACGACTGCTTATGCTTATTCTGATACACACTTCCGTTTGTTTCTGTGCACTCATATGTATGTTCTTCTATGTTTCTTAGTTACGCAACGAACGTCAAGACTTGCAACAGTCGATTGAAAATGAACAAAGAACGTTGGCCAGTGTACAGCAGAAACTTGATCCCATTGTGGTAAGCTACTGAGAAAGTTACATATCGTTGTCATCCGTTACTTTAACATCTCTTTGTTGACGTCTCTGTCTCTATCACTTCTCTATGTAGGAGCGCTTGAACCTCTACAAACAGAAATATGCTGAGCTTATTCAAATTCAGGCTGAAATAAGTGAGTTTTTATAGTCACTGATCGCCATATATATATATATATATATATATATATATATATATATATATAGGTACATACTGTTCGCCACTTATTTTACGTGTACCGTTATTGTCTGTTTACGTCTTCTAAATTATAGAGTCATGTGAAACGGAAAAATCGCATTTAGATGAATCAGTACATAATCTGCTGGCCAACATTAAAAGTGAATTTGAAGGTACGTGAGCCATGAAGTGACTATCTCACGTTTTATCCATCTCAAGTTGAACTTGATTTAGGAACTCGTGGGTTTCCCAGGCACTGTTCCGCTGTTTTGGTTATGTGAGTCTGTTTTGCACAGCCAATCTTTCCATGTTTGCTGTCGCGCTTCCGGTATCTCAGGTCACGACGCGCTGAAACCATGTGCTCCTTATATATTTTATATACCTCACACGAAAAGATCTTACAAAGTAGCAAATATGTGACGAAAAATAAGATTGTGTGATGCAAAGGACAATGAGGTAGATGGATACTTACAACTTACATCAATGTACACAGTAATTCGCAACACGAGCGCCTTTAACTTTTGTTCTTCTTACCATGTCAAAAAGTGTCCTCAACCAAAAGTGTTCATTGTTCCTTGAACCCTATGCAAGAGGTCAGGGATGCCCTGCTGAAGCAAACTACAGTGCGGGTGCTTTCACACCCGAAACCCAAATCATGCACTGACCACCAGCCTGCCGCCTCCAGCCTAACCCACCATTTGCAAACAAGGCACGGTGTGGCAAACACTATGGTGGCAATCGTAAGATGTGGCCAAGCCAACAGCGCCTGTGAGACGAAATCATTATGCTTAAGAGCCCTCATCTCGAAGACACGTCGGCGAACTTCGTCGTTGTTGATGTGGTGTTCCAGCCCCACGCCATTATTGCTTCGCAGACACCGGTATTCGAAAACGGATACTTTGAACATCCTCTGTTCGGATGAACCAGGTTTGTGAGTCGTCCAATAAAATCACAATGGCGTTATACTCGTATTTTTCCACAAAAAGACTGAGATCGTCAGCGTCGCAGATGCTGTGAGTTGGCAAACGTCATCCGAGCCTTGACTGCACAGTTTGCGATTGCATCGGACACTCCCCAGCGTTGATGCAGCTCCCAATGCATGTGAACTCGATTTCCTCCAATGGCTGATCATCGTAGTGCAGAACAGACGCAGAGTCCTGTCAGTCTGACAACAGCAGGATGCGGTTGGAAGATGCGAAGGCCATACCTTATTGAATTGTATAAGATGTTCTGGGCTCCCCGCAAATCTTCACAGATGGGAGCCATGTCGTCTGCAAACTGTATGCCTGGAAGTCGATTATCAGGAGCAATTCCGCACTATCATGCTTACAGTCTGTCAGGGTTCTGTCGTAACGCTAGTGAATACTACCTCAAGCTATCCCGACTGATTGCAAAATACTCAGCAATGAGGCACGACAAAAGTGTCTTATATATTGTCAGTATGGCATTATATATGAAATCAACACAGCAGCTGGCTTCAGTAGCTTGGCTTCGGCCCTGACCGACGACTGTGTTGATCACCCCATGACTGGTTCCAGGGTTGTTGTTCGGTTCATGCATACGTCCTGTCTGGTGCACTTGTTTGACCTTTCGGTGAGCGCCGTGTTGCCTGTCACAACTGAGATCATTTTGCCTCGAGCCGTTTGTGACAGGATCACTTTAGTACCTCGTGCTGCAAAGTTGACTAGAATAGGAGAGACTGGACATTCTTGTCGCGCTTTTCTTGAGATGCTGAACGCCGGCGATAAGCCATCTTGAGCCCTAACCCGTCCCTATGCCCGACAGTAAGTTGCTTTCAGAATATTCGTACACTTCTCTGACATATCCTCCCTCGATATCAAATCCCAGAGTGCAACACTGTCAACTGGATCAGAAGTCCCTCTGATGTCTAGAAGGATATCACTTGCCAGTCTCATATTAAGGGTGGTGTTCAAATGTCTGACGGAATGTAAATACGTAGTCAGTGAAACCACGGCCATTATGAAACTCAGCTTATTTCTCGCGGGTATGCCGTTCGCTCGTCTCACCTGGTGTGCAATGTACAATGGCCGCGAACAGCTTCCATACAATGGCAGTCAATTTAATTTCTCGATGATTAGCACGCGAATCGTGTGAGCCTCTTTTGAAAATGTTGATGTTGGCTAAATCTCGGCTACTTAGAACGACTTCAGTGACACAGAGTTTCTGGTGCAGAGCTTTGTAGTTTTGAAATGATCGACCACTTACCCGGTCATCGTGGAAGAAAATCGTCCATTTTAAAGTGTCTGCATGGGTTCGACTATGTTCGAAGTGACTGTGAGCTTTGTGTGAACGATCTACCTGGTTCCGCAAATGTAATAGCTGTTGAGTCATCGTTGGAGCATGTAGTTGTCTCTTGAACTCGTTTATCTAGTTTATGAAACCTATCCTTACTCTGCGGTTCATCTGTGTTGTAGTCGTTGACTATTTTTAAGCCTAGTTAAATGACCTGTTTTACTCTTTTGTTATGATGTGTAACTGGTCCGTTGAAGTTGCCGATTTGTACTATTTACAACAATTCTCTCTTGATATTTCCCCGCAATCTTGCACACGCAGTGGCTGGTTTCTCCTGATAAGCACCGCTGGTTAACTTGTCTCACTACTATTACGTGTTTTGTGACCTCGGCCGTCGCAACTTGACATCCTAAAACGAACTCTGTCCGTCCAAACGGTTTGTCTGTTGTATACTAATTATCCATGATAAGCTACACGCACTGAACTATACCATTTATTCGTCAAAAGCAACGCCCATGGGACTATTGGTCTGGGAGATAAGAGTTTGTGACTGCTTGGTTCACCTGAATGTCTTTCTCTGTTAAGTCGAATCTGGTTTCAGCGCAAGTATGAACTGTTATACCTCCACAATTTTTCAGTCAAAGTAAAAAAAGCTGTGCTGCACTGCTTATTTTTGACTATTCCTCAGTGCTTCACATTTTACCCACTCGTTTAGGAACTGACGAGGAACTGGCCACTGTTGTGGAAAATGCTGATGCAGAGTTGGATCGAAAACAGTTACACTTGACCCAGGTTGGTTCACACATACTATCATTCCTTTTTCCCATATTTTTAATGGGGTTTCAATTTTACTTGCTTCTGTGTCTTGTTTCCTTCCGGGCTGGCGTTGGTTCATAGGTCATTACACGAGAAAGAAGTCTTCGCTTTTGTTTTCTTGTCTGAATGTTGCTTGGGGACTAACTTGTGTTAGATGATTTATAAATGTGAATTTTAACTGAAAGAGAAAAGATTACGACCGCGCAGTCATCTTAACACCGAACACTGAAACTCACTGATTCCACATCCTGCAGACATACACATCTAGTCACATGACCAGAGCAGTTGTGCTGCGGGTTTTCTCTTACGGCTTTTTCTCACTGTTCAGAAATGAACACGGATTTCAGGAATGCGTTCTTGTATGGAAAGATCCTAGCTGCAGAGAAGTTACCTATATGGTAACCTAACCATTTCACAATCTAGTTTTAGTGAGTGACCGCTCATGCTTTTGTTCCTGCTTTGTAGCAGTAGACCTTCTGGTGGATTATTTGGCGAAGAGGATTAGATCTTCTGTATGGTATCTGCATTGGTTGAGGATGACTGTGATGTTTGTAACTTAGTGGGGGATTCTCCGGAGCCCCTTGAACTCTGTTGATAAGTGCCAAATCTGTTTTAGGAAAATGGCAGGAAGCCTATCTAATTCTTTCTGAGCCTGAGCGGCTTGTGCAACTGAGCTTGGAAGAGAAGACTCTAGAATGGGTCACTACAAATTCTTCCTTAATGGTTTAATATCACTGGTACATTTCTAGTCGTTACAGCATAATTTGTAGACAGACTTATGCCATCTGTCGTCTGAAACTGTAACTCTTGTTCACATTCGGAAGCGGTTAGATTGGTGTCACCAGATTAGTGATCGGCGCTGTTTATGGGGAATGTGAACGATTTCACGCCTTTTTGCATTTATTTGTGGGTCCTTGAATTAATTGGCTTTAATTGTCCCATATGGTTTTCGCACCCTCCAGACACTGCCACTAGTAAAATTTGATATAGCGGCGTCGGTGATCTGGCTGTACTCAATACTTCGTTATTTTCAGTCAAACTTCCGCTTCTTCGTTCCAGCTTGACGAGGCTATTCAGTTGAATCGTATGAAACTTCGAGATGCAGAGAGCCAGCGAAATAAATTATCCGTCGAAATAGCGCAGCTAGAAATGCAAGTCAAGGTAACCTATTCACGTATACAGTCCCTGTTGTTGTTTTGTTTGCTGTTGTTGCCATCGTACGTTTTGCTCGAGTTCATTATTGTTATCCTTCCTTTCTCTGTTCCAAACTAGCATCTTAATCCGCGAACTTGATTTTTGTTCTCAGTTTTTACTGCATCTGTATCAGATTCGCACGTTTATTTTCCACCAATCCTGTTTGTCTGATTTACTCTACTGTCCTCATCATCACTTTCAGCTCTGAGCAGTACCGGTGGATACTATAGCCCGGTCTGCTGTTGTTCTTAGCAATGGTCCACAAATTAGCAGAGCAATAGGTAGGTACAACCCGTCGTTAACAACGGCTTTAAAGTAGACTCTTGTCATTGACGCCAAACGGTGCAATTTATGCCGTGTTGGCATGTGTTCGGTAGCAGTGGCGAGGGCTAATTTGTTATTTTAGGAAGAAACTGATAATCATGTGCATCAACATTTTTGCCGGGTGGTATGACATAAATCAAATGCAGCACAAAGATTTCAATGAAGCAGATTTTCAATGTGGTTACCTACAGAGATGTTAACTTCGGAAAACTTCGGGAAAATAATGGGATCGTCAGGTTACAGGTCACATACCTCACCACAGTCTACTCTGCCTTTTGTAAGCGCTCCTTAGCATATAGCGGAAGAAAGGATGACTAGCAACGATGGTGTATTGTGGTTCGTTTTCAAAAAAACCACCACAGTAGTATGTCTCAAATATCTTAGCAAGAAGCTCAAGTATCAGGTTAATTTTCTCAACCTTTAAAGCACATTCTAAGGATCGACTGAATGCGCATGTATACCACCTTGTACGCCTTAGTATTATCTAGGCTGCCGGTGCTTTAGAAACCAGTGAACCGAAGATCTGTGTGCGGCTTCTCACTCTGTGTGTCATGTTGTTCGCTTTGTACTGAATGTTTTTGTCACCAACCTCGCCTCGGACAGTGCTCAACCATGTTGCTTATGGATCAGAACCTTGTGTCGGTTTTGAGTGGTATTTCTACGGTTAAATAATTACTTGGCTTTGTGATTATATGCAGCTCTCACCAAATCTTGTATACATCGCCTCAGTAGCTGTACACGCCGTCAGCTGTGGTTACTAATCTCAACAGGTTAATAACTTTAACAGGCTGACCTGTTTTACTGACACTCCTTTGTGATAGATACAATCTTAATGAGTGTGCCGAGTGGTCCAATAAAAACTGCCTCTATGTGTGAAGCTGCTGCTATCATTGGTTAACAGAAAAAACGCTAATGCCTCATTATACATCACAAGGTGGTTATTTGTTCAGTACACATAGAACAAACCAGTAATCTATTCTGTTTGGTTTCTGGTTTTCTCTGTCTCAGAGTCCATCGTATTGTATAAGGTTATTGGATCTGATAGAGACAAAGCATTTATCTTTTCCATATATCTGGTCCTTTCTGATGGACAGCTTTGATAATAGTTGTTCTTGAAGCATGTCCTCATGTTTCTGGTCGCACGATCTAGAATGACCACCTTACTCCATCTAATTGACCAGATAACGGCCCATGCGTAGACTGAACTACCATAACTTCGTATTGTGAGAATATACATGTCATCGTTCTGTGGCACATTTTTCTAATAAGTAGTTTGGCAGACTTATGATTTTAGATAAGACTCAATTGTGAAAAATCAGGGCCCTGACTTTTCATAATTGGGTCTCATCTTAAAGCACCTTTTTCTATCTACGTTCCTGTGGCTAAATCGTCATTTTTCAGTCTGCCTCCCACATTTCAGTCGGTTGCCAAACGTAGGTTTTTGACAGCCTGCATGTCGAGCTCGGTGAGACTGTGCTGATTCTAGTGAAAGGTTGGCTGGATGAATGAGCTATATTCACCGAAGGTCACGCACGCGATCGATATCGAGGAGTGAGCATTACTAATTAATTATGTTTCTCCCGTCTATTGCTGTACATGTCCTTCCGTGGTCTCAAGCTTACGTTTTATCTGTGCGAAGGTTTTCGCAGCTGCAAGGAAACTGTTAGATGCAATGGCTGACAGGAGTATGAACGACCGAACAGTTTATGTGCGCAAAACAAAGTTTGTTGCATTGCATGCACGTTTCGTTATGGCGCTACTTTTTGCTAGCTGCACTTGTCAGAATATCTTTTCTGTATGGTTCAAACAATTCTGCCAGATCCTTCTCATGACTAACATCTCCACTGAAGTTAATTCGTTCCATGTTCTGCAGAAAGACGGTGAGGAATCGTTATCACCAGTCTTCTCCTGCAAGGATGTTTGCTTGATAAACAGTCTGTCAGCAGAACATGCTCTGGATACCGTGTAAAACAGCTTGCGATCTAGTGACTTTTGTACTTGAGAGAAGCTAAATTCTTAATTGTCTTAATTGTTAATTTGCCATACAATGGGAGTTGAGGTAATGCGTCCAAATGGCACCTAGTTGTTGTATTCACGAAATTTAAGCCTCCCTCTGGTTCGCATTCATAGGTAGTTATCGAGAAACGAATACCCGGATGCCTTTTTGCTATGTTCATTATTTCGTCCTATCAGGTACTTCTCATCAGCATTCATGTGAATCCCGTTCACTCATAAGTGGAAAGATGGTTTGCATATTGTTGACCATAAATACAAGACCTAAAAAGACCAAGTGTGTTCCCATGCGATATTTGTTGAAATGGAACCCAACATCTTCTGTGGACGGTGACAGTGAGTGTTTTTAATGGTCACCGACGATCGTTGTAAGTGTAGAGCTCGCTGAACTGTTAGCGCTGATAGAATTCATCATTTCGTATGATGGAACTTTCGTTAACAAAGGGCTGGCGCGATTAGGGCACACCGTCCTGTATGCAATGTAGGTTTCGAGTGACTAACATACCGGGTTAGTTTAAGTATGTTTTTTTAAATGTAAGCAAGTGACTTTTAGTGATTGATTGTTAGACTGTCGACTGGCCATTTAGTAGGTTCAAGGGTGATAGTCGCATCTTGCTAAAATGTGCATAGGCATACTCGAGTCGTCAGTTTTTGGAAATCATTAAGTTTTAAATTCTCAGTACAGTAATAAGCATCATTCGCAAATCACGTTTCATATAAGAATTGCTTTTGTTTCCACCCTAATTGGACGTTTACTGTTAGTGAGTGTGCAAAATTTCCTCATATGGTAATTTGTGTCTTTCGTATATTAGCTTTCATTCGGTCTGAGTTATTGACTATTTCTCCAACACAGACACTCATGTATGCTGCTAGTCTCGGCGTGGAAAGTGCATTTTAAACGCGCAACTGTGCCTGCCAGCTGAACATCGCAAGCTGTCGTTCGTTATATTTGTTCACATACGTGTATGCTGCCGACCCCTTCATGCCCGGACTGCGTATTCCGGATCATCCAACAGACACCCTGGAAAAAATCTATTTATGTAGATAATTAGAAAACCGTACATATAAGAAAGTTGATACGCATATAAAACGCGCTTCAGAAGCCCCGTTTTTATTGGCAGGACTAGAGCACAGTACTCATGGAATTCAATCTACCCATGCGAGTGAGAGTAAAGAAAAATGAAGTATTGATACAAATCTATTCTGTCCAGGAGCATCCAGAGGCATCCGTTTTCATTCTGAAAGCAAACCTTTCAAATGAGAGGAAATTCAAAGATTTCAGCTTCAGCAACAGTAATAGCATTAATGTTACTGTAAGTAGAGCTGCTTTACAACCATTATTTCTCTGTCATTGACTCCAGTTTCAAGTCATCAGACTGTTAGCTTATTTACCTGCTTAAATAATAATTTGGGATTTAGTTGTCGTTTGTCATTTTCATTGTGTTTTTTTAAAAAAAATATCCGTACTGATTTCTGTAAGTTTTTTGGAGGTTTTTTGTAGCATTTTGTGTCATCCATGTATATTGACAAGTGATAAAGTCAAAAGGTTGCAGTCGCGTTTGTCTTGCTGACTTTGGTTATTTTGTTGTGTTAGTTGCTCGCAAAAGTTTCTCTAGTCCTCAACCTCCCCTTCGTTTTTTATTTATTTAAAGCATCTCAAAGACGGAATTTCGACTCGTGATAATCTGCTACTTTCCGCCTTGCAACATTATAATTTACCAGGTCGGTTATTATTATTATTATTATTATTATTATTATTATTATTATTATTATTATTATTATTATTATTTGCACCGCTGGCCAGAGCTTATCACTGTAGGAATGATTCATTTAGCCTTCAGTGCACCATATTGTGGGGGACTGCCAGGCAGGAAGTGCGAGCATTCCAACTCTCGGCGGAATACCCCAACACAGGGGGAGGTGCGTTCAAGCACCCACGGTGAGCGGATGGAGAACGGCGTGGGCGACCGGATAAGCCATCGCTCGACCGGATCGGACCAACGGGCAAGACGTGGCAGCCAAAATAGAATGAATGACCAAATTGAAGGCGTGATTATTCCAACACTTTCAGGAATATCTCGACACGACTGTAGAGTAAGTTCAAAGCCTACAGTAGGTAGACGGAGGGCAGCACGAGCGATCGGACAAGCTATCGCTCAACGAAATCGGATCAACGGCCGAGGAATAGCAGGCAGAAAATCCCCAGGTAGAAGGCGTCAGTCATCCACCTAAACCGGGTAGAAGTGCACACGACGCGTGAACGGAAGCCTGGGGGTGTTGTTGACTGGAATGCTGACTCATAAACGCGAGCGCGCGCGAAGCATGGGAACTAGCGTGTTGGACAATAAAGATTGTGCTTTATTGGACGCCTTTTCGCTACAATATGAGTAGAAAACGTTAATACTGGATCTATTGTGAATGTGCTATAAGCCGTTCACAAGTGCGTTTTTTTTACAGTGGACAGTAATTAAAGTAATTTATAAAAATGCTTGCGGATGTGTAATTTCTTTTTTGGTCAAAACGACGACGAACATCTCATTTGTGATAGGTGACAGTGACCAAAAAATGTGCTAAGAGTGAAGGTCACATTCGAACAGACTATCGTTCCCTCACGAACGTGTATTGTCCGCATCTATGCTCTTGTGGGTTATTTCTGCGGTCAACTGTGGAGGTCCGTGGTTGTACACATGGTCAAATTTTAAAATATCCTCTTTTTAAAATATCAATCGATTTATGTACAGTATAAACCATTCATTCTGAAAGCTGGTTACTCTGCCTATTGGAATACTTGATCCAATTTGACTACAACGCAACCAGTTCCTTTTTTTACTGTAAAGGGCATCAAATTATTAATTCTCGATTCCTCGGGCCGAAATCTGTTGTCTGGCTTTACACATACATCATATACTCCAATGAAGCATGACATTTCCGTGGGTAGTTTTCCTCTTTATTTATAGGGCTAAATTCTTATGATACTTAGCCATTAAAAAAACCAAGTTATCGGTATGCTTGACTGCCACACTGTTTTGGGCAAGTAATCAAAATGACCTCTGATGGATTTTAGCTTACTACAAGACATCCGAAGTCAGCTTAGATAGATGCAATTTCTATTCGGTATTTCAACGTTCTTCACTAGTAGGCGATTCACTGCACTTCACCCTTGTTCAACGAGACATTTGTGAAAGCAGCTTCGATCAGCTTCCCTTTTTCTCAAATAGCGAGAAATGTCGCATACTATTGCAGCCATTTGAGTTGCTGCCTTTTTCTGTTGAGCACCTGTGTTGGTTGTACACTATTCTGCAGTTCAGTGTCTTCTTCAGGAAGATTAAACTTTTGTTTTTTCCCTATTTCTGTCCTTCGTCATCACTATTCAAGACAGCAATGCACCGACAAGTCGCGTTGATGTCTAACCGTCATGCAACAGCCACGATGAGAAGTAGACTACAGCTAATAAAACAGAGAAGGGAAGGGACCTAATGACTAAAAACTATTATTTTTAGACTCAAACGTTCAACACCATGGTGCTTATATGTTAGTAACAAAGAAACCAGCAATGTTTTTCCCCCAGGATAGATATACCAGAGATAATGGAATCTTTGATGCGAATTTAAGCATACCTTTTCAGTAGCTGCATATGCAGATATTTGATTGACCGTTACCCATTTTCTTCACCAGTGTAACCTACTGCCTGCCCTGTTAAAGTAGATTACTGCCTGTGACTTTACCATCAGTGATATGGCCTCTCGTATAAATCAGCAGCTCATTTCGAGGCTCAAACACAACCAATAGTAGGTAATCACGTAATTGTCCCCATCGCGATACACCGGTCTATTGGTTACACAATGTCTGGTTGTGGTAGTGTTCGACGACTTACCGGCTAATGAGGAACAAGTGGCCAGTGCTGTACGGCACCTCAACTCTTTATTGCGTTCAGTGGACGCTTCGGAAACAGAATTGAAGGTATTCCTACCTTGTGGAACGTTTGCTATTCAATAACGTCTTTTTATTGTTAAATGTATAAACGCCCCTGTCGCACAAGTTCTTTCATGCCCCTTCGAAAGCCTCTGCTTCTATATGGTCTCCCTATCAACGACAACGGAGACATTATTTAGCTATCATCACAAATGGCATAAGGCACGTAAAATTTCTCCTAAATCACCGACATACGCAGAAAACTAAAATCGATCCCATCAACAACACAAAATGGACGCAGACGAAAACACGCACCATCGACGGAATAAACATACGCAGTCAAGGCAGCAGTCCGAGAAAAACATTTACGATAAAACCGCAAAACCATCATATATCAACTGCTGTGAAATTAAAACAGATGTACGGCAAAGTGTGATTCTGCATCACGTTGAGTGCATTATAGTGTGTTTTTGTGTATCGTTTGTGATCTACTATGGATGCGTGTGTCCGTTTGATGTGGTTGTTTTTTCACTCCTATCCAGTAATTGTCTGAGTGTGTGGTGTTTATTGTCTGGCGTAGATTTTGGTGCTGATGCCTGTCCCAATCCGTTGAGCGAGCTTCTAGTTCGAACGGTGTCGGGACGCAAACTGATTTGTTGGTTTATTCCCGTGCAACGGAGTTGTAAGGTTGCAAGGCCAACATACAATCGTCATATATATGATGGGTGATCTATGTGTGTGTGTGTGTTTGTGTTGTGTAGCACGTGTTAAAAATTCACGGCCTCCCGGACCGAAAGCAAAAACCAGTCTTCGTGGCACAAAGCAAATCTCGATTTATTGAGTTTCTATTGGTTATTTTATAGACAAGACGTATCAGTAAAATGAAGAAATACAATTGGTGCTGTCGCTCCAGTTTTCCCACTGGTCGACTCCACTTCGCTAGTAGCTCGTTTGTTTTAACACGTGACGCACTTAAACAAACACACACACACACATAGATCACCCATCATATATATGACGATTGTATGTTGGCCTTGCAACCTTACAACTCCGTTGCACGGGAATAAACCA
>JTDE01003155.1:70852-89413 GCA_014338405.1 Paragonimus skrjabini miyazakii | reverse complement strand
GCTACAGTACCCTGTTTTTATGCCGATCCATATACACCGCAGATGGAAACAACCATATGATAGCGTCATTTCTAACCATTTCCAAAAGTAGCGTTTCATCGACCAGTATCTACCTGAAATCTTGCAAACAAAGGAAAATAGTATCAGTATCGTATAGGAAATGAAGCTGGAAATGTTGTCAGACATGTTTCACTATCAAATGTGTTGGTGTTCTTGTTGAAATGCAAAGCAAACACAGTATGGTCGTATATTTCCATTTCTACCATATCTTTAAAACGTTGCAAAATTAATCACTCTCAAATGTTAGGATGACGTATTTCATCTCGAAAATGGCAGTGATTGCATTTATGAGACTTGAAAAAATGGGCTGACGTCAATAACGGGTTGTTTTCGTAAAAATGGTGGAAAAAGTTTTCATCACCAAGCTAATACTTTTGGGACTTAATCGATGTATTCCAATTTTTCCATTAACGCCGCTCATTTACAATTGATGTACTGTGAGTACTTTTCCTGAAATTCCGATTTTAAAATTACATGAAATATTTAAAAATCGAGGATTCGCGCCAAAGGGACCGTTTTGCCTTTTGAATGACCTTCAAGGCGAATCCCGTGAAACGGATAATTGCCCTTTGCACTAACCACCGATTGACATTACACTTGCTCACGATAATTTCCCCTTCCATTCATTGCTGACACCCGTTTTTCTCACAGCGGGGGCCGACGTGGACTAAGGTCCACATTACCCGACCAAAAAATAATTTGGTACTTTCAGTAAACGGAGCTTGAATGCCGATTACCATATTCAGCCCGCATCTTTGTAACACTGGTTCACCGTTCCAGTGGTTCAAGGGACTAAGTAGGACGAATGGACACATAACGTTCGTTCAGCTACTGAAGTTGCAGCACGAACGAAATCTCTCAAAAACACACACCCAAACCAAAAATATATGAGGCGTGGCATCCGGACACTTACTACACTTTATACTCTGCGTAGAATCAGTTTATCAGTGAACCAGTAAACCTGACCTGTCCTGATCTGATCTGATCCGACAATCCAGTGGTAATGTTTTCCGACTATCCGAGGTTGTTGTGAGATAAGAACCAAACCAAGTTAGCCGACATTATTATTTTCTCACTGCTTTCCATAATATATAATGAATGGATACGGTTGGTGCAACGGAATTATGAGTGCGTGGTTTTAATGTGTTAAATCACCGAGATTGTTGCTATCGTCTGCTGCCTCGGTATGGCGCGCGATGGCCTTGATGTTTTTGGTGAGATGAACTTGACGAATGATGAAGTTCTGCGGTTGAAGAAGGCATTTGGTGATCCTGAGTTCCGCAAACTTTTCAAGGAGTATGCTGACGAGATTTCTGACCCTCAGAATCGGAAACGGTAGGAAGGGCACAGCGTACTGTTTACCGTTATGGTTTGGTGCGCATCCATTCCCACTAAGCACATAGGGCTATGTACAGTGCTGTGGATTTGAAATAGATGCGTATAGTTAGTTTGTATGTATACATGCAATAGAACAAATCACTTTAAGACATATACAATTACGTAAAGCCTGAATGGCATTAGATAGGCTGATGCTAACTGTACACATAACAGGCTTCACAGTCATCTTGGCCAAACAACGACAACATTCTTGTCACTAGCCCAGATTAGCCACCATCTCACCTAACGCCTCCAGCCACCGATATATCCTGTTGCTTCGCGAGTCAGAGACTCGGGGTGGGGCATAAACGCATGAACGAATTCTTTTGTTCACTCCTTACGTTTGCACATATTTAGGCGGTTAGACCATGTTGTCTAGTGTGCCACACCGAGCACTCCTAATTGACGCTGCGGCCGACTGGCGGAGGGTTTGAGGTGGACAGATGATGACCTGGCGTACAGAAATGAGATTGTTCTCCTAGGGGTTGGCTACTGTAGATCGGGGTAGTCTCCCACGCTGAGGACCTCGCGACTCACGGAGTCGGTGGCTGGAGACGTTAGGTGAGATGGTAGCTAATCGAGGTCAGTGGCATGAATGTTGTTGTTGTTTGGCCAAGTTATCTGTGAAGTGAATGCACTTATTAATGCAGGGAAGTGAAAGTCGTAAGAAAGCTTTCTTGCTGATGATGCCTTAATTTCACTCAGTTGTTTGCTTGCAAGGTCTGGGTACCTTGATATTGATTGTTTGAATATAGACGAGGGTGTCTTTAGTAGTTAGGCCCCTCCCTGTCCCCTCTTTTTTACATTTTCTTTCCCTATACAGGGTTAGTTTTTTTTCGCCAGGGTTGGGTGGCAGTTAAACATCAGTTTGAACCACGGATGTATTGCTGTCCATGGTGACGATTTTTTTCGGGTATTGCATTTCGACGCCCGAATAAGCATTGTTTACGTAGATATGGTTCTTGCAGATATCCAACAGGAGAATCGATTTCAACCACGGAAATTCGTTCATTAGGTTGAATTGAGCATAACTCAGTCCCGGAGTCGGTCGGTGACTTTATATCTTATTTGCTTAAAAGCTAATATATTGTCTTTTTTGAGTATATCTCTTGGCGTAGCGGAGTTTGAAATCCTGTTGACCTTATTTGATACCTAAATAGTTGTTCCTTTCCCTTTGTTCATCGATCCGCCCACTAAGTGTTCGCATTCAGGCGTGTCGAAATGTGCACATGTCACATGATGGCCTTTTCGATGCACACTCGACTCGTATATCATGTTCGAACTTGTTTGGAGAATGAGGACGTGGTGCTCTGTCATCGTTACTTTTCCGACACCTTTCCTTAACTGACTAAGGATAAGTGAACGTCGAATCACTTTTCACTTCCATGATGTAACTGCTAGTCAGACACAGAAGACCAAACTTATCATGTATCTATGAAATGGTTACATATCTTACAACGGTATGATTTTTGCACATGTGGTTTCCTCGGGAATCAGATGAAACTATTTCATATTGTTAATTCGCATGATGCTAGCAGCGTTTTTAAATTTCCATTACCGCACTTCTGTAGGTATGAAGAGGAAATTTGCCTCATGGAAAGGGAGCGCGGAATGGATGTAGAGTTTATCAACCCAATGCCTGGACATTGCCTCAAAACGCGTCACTGGCCCAAACTGGACTCTCATCCGGAGGAGTCCTGTGTAACGGGGACTGCAACAACTGCAGACAGTGTGAAGGTTTTTATCAATATCTGTAAATCAGAAAAGGTTGGTCAACCCGTGATGAAAGCGGCTCGGAATAGTGTTGGCAAACAAGTCCCAAACGGGTGCTATTGGAGCTTGCCACATTGCTTCACGCCACCTCGTGAAGACTTCGATAAAAACAGGAACCGCGCCATTGTGAGTTTACACTACGAAAAGTGGGTTTGGCGCATTTCCATCCAGTTTAGGATAAATGCTGGTCTTCGTATATAGTTCACGTATACTGCTAACTTTTTGTGCGCATTTTTGGAAGCGTGTTTTTGATCCAGGCTTTTCTTGTCTGCTATTAACGTCCATAGTTTTAATGGGTATCTGATCGTTCACATTTATATACGGTTAAATCCTTCCGGACCGATTTTATACGGCGCTTTCCCGGTTAAACGTGCACCTATCGTCCACTTACCTAGCCACCCTGTACTTATCAACCCTTTCTACAAACATTCACTAGCTGTTGTAATCCCTTATTCTGTTGACTCAGCTAATCGCTACCAATCGTAATCCCCCGTTTCAATTGTCTTTCTTGATCTGATGGTCATCGAAACTCAAGGGATTTTAAGAATATTCTGGGTACTCTGTCCTCTGCGTCTACCTCTGAACCTGTTCTATCCTTGGTTCGAAGGACCCCACTGCATCTGTCGTTCTTATGGGTTTAGGAAGAATTAGAAGTACTTAAAGCGTTGAGCAAACAACGTCACGAATAAAATTAAAATATCGACCGTTTGGACGTCCACATAGTGTATTTTATGAACCACAACTAGGGTGACCTGCTCTGCCTCATTAGTTGCAGGTTGTATCTTAAGCGTCATGTCATTAACAACTCAAACTCATGAAAATCACTGGTCGTTAATGCGCGAAAAGTCAGCCCTTATGCCATCGAATGGCTCTCCGGATCGACATTCTGCTCCATGCATGTAACTGTGGCAACACTAATGTCTAAAAAAGCGTTCATAACTTGCAAATTAAGTGATCTGGCGGTCACTGATAGGGCAGATGACACCTACCCACTTCCTCCATGTGCATGGTCAGGGTCGTCATATTTCGTGACCATGTCGTTACTTGGTCACCCAGCAGTTTTGCCTAAATACTGGTCTTAGTGATTAAGGTGTCGATGTGGTAAACGCTCCGTTGGTTCGCAGTCCCACGCAGGTTGTCTGCGGTCGAGAACTTTTCTCTGGGGATCCTTTGTGAACGGGCCACTTCTGGAGGACCTTACGAACAACTGAATCAAAGACAGCCGGCAGATCTAAGGAGACCACGATTGTCGACTGCGTATTCATGTCGAGGTTTCATGGTTTTTATGGTTCAAAAGTGTAATCATCGTGCGTGGGTTTCCTAGGGTTTATTGAATCTACGCACTGAGGTCAGTGAATACTTCGGATGTGGTGAAGACGTTCAATGCTAGCCTGTCTGAAGGAGTTTTGTCTGTTCTAGTATCGTCCTCTCTTCACCGTCTTTAAAGTTGAAAGGAGAGAGGAGGTTTGAACCTGTGGTCTTGTCACATTTGGACAACTTTAGATTGTCACTGGACACCACTCACATTTGCTCGCGGGTTTCGCATTCAAATAGCTTTTTCTAGCAACCTCTTCACTGGGACCCAGTCACAAGAAATTCGTTATTACTAACCAGGAATCCCCTGGACCGATGACGTTTCAGAGTGAGAATTAAAATAATTTTCTCTTGGGTTTCGTAACAGCAAAACATGATTGAACACTTCGTCAAGTTAAGAGGATGAATCGTACAGCAACGTGCTGAATCCTTACGTGTATCCACTTGTCAGCTGTTTAACTGAGCTACTGTGAGCGTACCCCATGCACCCGAGTTTGCTTCTGCCCTATTTTAAGCATGTTTGAATAAACCAAACCACTATATGCAATGAAAGATCATTTTGAAATACCGAACTATCCTCAGTGCATCCCTTACACTGTGAAACCTCATAAAGTGCTTTGAGTTACCGGGACCCACGGTAGTTCTTGGTCAATGCAACACGTTTTATGTGCTGCAAATGACACGACTTACATATACACTTGTTGAATAGCGTGACACAACCAATGTTCAAATGGTCACGATTACTGCATGCCTCTTGTTTCATTGCACCACCTACGAGTACGCGTATGCATGTATATTACCAAATGTCATTGTTTTGTGCTTGGTTTTTTGTGTTTTGTTCGACCACTGACTTACGAATTGTTGATACTCATATTGCTAATTGTGCTCATGTTTGACGAGCTTGATGTAACGGCCTGTTCCGGCTTTTGAATTCGGTCTTATCGTTCTTCTTTCTGCCTATCTGCTTTCAGGTTTACGATGTCGCATTTCACTCTAAGGCCTTCGAATTAGCCATGACAAGCCCAGCTATGCGGCGTCTTCTGGATATCACGGCAATCGAAGGTGTGCAACGTCAGTTTGATCTTCGCTTAGGAAAGACAGCACAACAAGCACGGTATTTATCACAGTTGTTGAAGGCTGCGAAGGTCAACAGCACCGCTCCAAACCAAGAGCTGTTGTCTGATAGTAATTCCAGTCGGTCAGAGTCTGTGGCTCGCGAGGAGGCGCTCTTGCGATCCGTGCGGTTACTTAAAGGCATCGCATACAAGGGGGTGGCGCGACCGACGGTCATTCGTCGGCGTCGACCGGATTACGATCAGTGTCATTCTGAAGTCAAAAGAAGAACGGCCGAAGATATCGAAAATTGTCAAGATCCTAGTCAGCGTGAAGCTTTGAGAAAGTTGGCCTCGTTTCCCTGCTCTTTTCCATCTGCAGGCCAGCGAGAAAAAGACTCGTGTAAGTGCTAGTCTAGTCGGGAGTGGCTTGGCGAATCATCATCTGTTGTAATTTGTAATCAAAGCTGCATATTTTTTTTGCGTTTGCGGACTTAGTTTAAAATTGTCCCGTTTCGAGCTCAGCACAATTCACGCGTGTTCGCAGCTTACATACCCAATCATTTTTTAGCTGGTATTTTTCACTAGGAAACACTATTCCGATCGAAATCTATCTTAACTAGGGTCGCTCGGCCTGCCATCTCGTGATGCGGGTTCGAATCCCGGTATTTGCAGTTGCTCCTACCTAGGATTGGGCAGTCTGATGGTATCCACCTTACATGATATCTTGTATGTCACACGTCACCAACACTTTTATGGTTCATTTGCGAGCCCGTACCGAGAACGGTACCCTGGCCATCGTGCCTTTGAGGTAAGCCTGCGAACCGTTACTCCGCGCTAGTGACGACTAAATCACATCTCAGCGTTCAGCCACTGCGGCCTGTGAATGGTGCTGGGACTGTTTGATTATCTCCACATGAAGTGGCAAACGCGCTACAATATATGAGAGGACAATGGTAATCGTAGAAGGCAAAAAAGAGGAGAAAGGTATAAAGAGGAAGAACAACTACTCCGATGCACACAGATTCGCAACACGAGTGCGGTTGATTTCTGCGCTTCGTCATCTCAGACAGCATCTTCAACCAAGGGTAGATGCCAACCAGAATGCCAGGAGCGCCCCACTTAAGGAGGCTTCACTGTGAGCACCTTCAAACTCCGAACCCAAGCCATATACTGGCCACCGCTTTCAGTCTATCCCGTAAATAAGGCACAGCGTAGCAGGTGGTGTATTGACCCTCGTAGTATGCGACCAAGTTAACGGAGCCTGCAGGGCAAGGTCATTGTGATCAAGGGTCGACAAGGTCTGTCCGTCTCGAAGACAAGTTGGCGATCTTCGTCATTCTTGGCACGGTGTTCCTATCACACGCCACTAATGCTTCGGAGACACCAGACACTCCATGAACATCTTCCGCGCAGGTAGATTAGGTTTTGCAGCCGTACAAAAAGACCGCTCCTACAATACACTCGGCCTTTCACAAACAGACGGAGATCATGCCGACGCCACCGATGGCGTAAGTTGGTAAACGTCTCCTCCCCCCGAACCTTAGCTGTACCGTTTGCAATCTTAGTAGACATTGCAGCAGTACTGATACAGCTTCCAAGACTCACGGATTTACCAACTACCTCCAACGGCTCATTAATAAGGTTAGGAAGCACACAGTCCTGCCAATCTTGCAATACCTTGCACTCATTAAGGTCACACCAAACTGATGAACTGAAGCCTCCAGTCTGAACAGGATAATCCACTCCCTGCGAAGCCCCATAAATTAGAGCAATGTCGTCCACATAATGTGGGTCTCGAAGTCGAATATCTGGGAGCAGCTGCACACCATCATCTTCGCGTTACAGGTTGTGAGTAGACACACTTGGCTTCGTAGATCACCTCGCGGACTCCTAGCTTCCTGCTACTCTACTCGGATGAGATAGAAAGGCTTTCTAGAGTTCCGGATATTTGTAGCCTGTTCCATCTCGTTAGCGCGTTGTGCCCACCAGGCTTCGTGATGCTCTCTTAGTTGAGTTCAGTGTTCCAAGCGGGTATCCCTACAAACCGATGCCACGTAGAGCATTCCGGCGAGCTTCAAGAACCTCGAATGATCACGTAGCGACCGAGCGGTTGGCAGCCGAACGAGCAATAGTATTAAGCATTGCCGGTCGTATGTATGCCCAGTTTGCTTCAATATCGTCTGCTGATTCAGATGATCTCGTACCGGCACTTTTTAAAAAAGGTTGAGAGGTGTTAGTTGAGGCCTTGACTCAGCTGTTTCAACTTGTATGGATGACGGAGACCATCCCTCCGTGCTGGAGTCACGCGATAATAGTTCCTATATTCAAGAAAGGTATCGGGAGCCCTTGCGAAAACCAAAGGAGATCTAGTTTGACCCCAGTCATTTCTAGGGTTCTGGCATCCATTATACTTCGTCGACTCACTGCAGTTCGGGAGTTAAACATTAGAGAAGAACAGGCAGGTTTTCATCCTCGTCGGGGATGTATAGATAACTTTTTTACCCTTCGTCAAATTTTGGAGCGGCGTCATGTGTACCGCCGGCCAACAATCACCGTATTTCTCGAATATAAAGGTGCGTTCGATTCGGTGGATCGATCTACACTTTTAGAGTCGTTTAGACGTAAGGGTGCACCGATTAAATATGTGAACATACTGTCGGCGCTTTACTCCCATACTTCAGCTCAGGTTAGGGTTTACGATGAGCTTTCTGACAGTTTCAGCACCAGGAGCAGCGTTCGTTATGGACGAAATAATGGAGAACTGTTTGCGTCACTCAAATGATGCTAGTGTGGACCTCCTACCTAGTGAAGGACTGACTGATCTTGATCAGGTTGATGATAAGGTGTTGCTGTTCGACAACTTTCAAGCAGCACAAGCAACGCTGAGCGCTATTTCGAGTTTTGATAAGTACTTCAGAATGCGCTTTGCAGCCTCAAAATGCAAAGTGCTTCTGCAAGATTGTTGTGATTACGTAGGTTTAATGTTAGACAATGAAGTCATGGAGGTTGTTGACCAGTTTGTATATCTGGGAAGCTGCATCAGCGGCGGCGGCGGAGTTGTAGGGAATGAAATAGAGGCGCATATTTCTAAGGCTGGGGCGGTGTTTACTAATCTGAGACACTTATGGCGACAGAAAGGTATCTCTTTGAAGCTTTATGGTCGCGTATGTCAGACAACTGTGAGGGCTGTATTACTATACGGCAGCGAAACATGGCTCGTTAGGTTAGAAGACGTGAACCGTCCTCAGGTATTTGACCACCGATGTCTGCGTTCAATCGCTCATATCGGGCGACACCAACGAGTGAGCAACGAGGAGGTTAGGAAGCGGGTGTTTGGCATTGATTGTCCTTACACAGACATAGATGATTAGGTCGTGTACTAAGGATGCCAGCTAGTCGTCTGCCACACCGAGCACTGTTTGCCGACGCCGCGGTCGATTGGCGCAAGGTGCGTGGTGGGCAGGTGATGACCTGGCGTAGAGAAATGAGATCGTTCACTAAGGGGTTGGCTACTGTAGATCGGGTTCGTCTCCCGGGCTGGAGCTCTCGCGACTCAGAGTCGGTGGCTTGAGACGTTAGGTGAGATGGTGGCTAATCGAGCTCAGTGGCGTGAATGTTGTCGTTGTTTGTCCGAGTTGTCTGTGAAGTGAATGCACTTAATGACGCGAGGCAGTGAAAGCCATAAGGAAGCTGTCTTGCTGATGACGCCTTACTTTCACTTACAGCTCGTTTGTTTGTTTGCAAAGTGTAGGCGCTTTGATGTTGTATGTTTGAATGTAGACGTAGCTAGTTTTTAGTGGTTATGTCCCCTCCCTTTCCCTTTTTTCTTCTCTCTTCCTACACAGGGTTTGCTTTTCTTTTTTCGTGTTTGTGTGGCAGTTAAGCATCAGTGTGAACCACTGATGTATTGTTGTCTATGACGATGATTATGCTGGGTGGGACTTAGACCAGAGGTTAGTGCACACTGATATCCTTAAGGTGCTCGTGGCCCTGCCAGTTTAGGTATGTCAATTCGTATTTGACGACGAAGTGACCGTCCGCGAAAGTGCAGTGCGTACTTGGCACATACCAGTGCATAATGGAAATCTACGCATTTGCCCCAGATTGACCCACAGTCTTGAAAACAGCTACGCCACTGATAGCTGACAGCCATGTGGTCAATCTGTGTTCACGATTGACTCGCCGATGGAGGCCGTCAGGTGGCACATTGACAACTAGAACGTTGAAAATTAGTATTTGCTGTAACATACAAGCCGGTCGTTTCTACTCTGATTGTCCGTCACACTTGTGAACCAACTTTGAAGCGACGTGGAAACGCCGGGAGAAAGCGTTCTTTTGAAGTAGGGTTTTCAGCAACACTCATGTAAAAAGGGAACAACACAAACGAGCATGAACCAAAGGCGCAATAAGCCATGCACACGACTTACACAAACGAAAACTAAAATGGCACCAACAACACAGCAACACACCCCGTAACACAATTCAGATTCAATCCATGCGCGCTTGCCGGTTTCGACCGCACGTTACACTTGCCTTAAGCAAACCGGTATCAGCACAGAGCTGAAACAAACGTTCACCGTTGTTTGTCTGACAAGTACCGTAAGGGTGTGGACCTACTAAGTCACGCCGGCCAACCTGAGCGTTCAGGTCCCCAGACAGTAGTACAATACCCGTCCGTCACAATCAGACGAAACCTTGACGCAGTGTGACCTCGTGCGCTAAATTGGACGGTGTGGTGACCACACCGACAAAGTCACTGATACTACGTAGACCAACAGGTAGAGGCCTGATAAACCACAGCCTCCTGGTCCTCCAGGTTAGGGTTTGGAAGAAGGCTGGCTTCTTTTTCCGAAAAATGTAGTGGTTCTGGTGCACTACCACCCACCCTTTCGAGCGAAAGGCTAGGACTGAGTGTCCTGGCAGTATCTCAGCCCACATACAAGCATGAATAGTCACAACACTGTTAATTCCATACTGCATCGGCCGCCTTGCAGTATAAACAGGGTCGCTCCATCTGCTGCATACAGCAGGGTGGATAGGGAAAACATGCTACCGCTGATCCCTCCCTCATTATCCTATCAAATTTGGCTCTCAGACCCCTCCCGACCCCCATTTCTGGTGATTATTCTGCAGACTCCACAATAGATATAGCTAAGCCTAGTAACACTGTGTCGGTGAGTCCCTTCCCTTGCCATTCAGCTTCAGGCCTCCTTCCTCCCTTGTTTAGACTTAGAATGCAAATTAGTATAGATGGTTTCAACGTGCGCACTCTAAAACAGAGAGGTCAGCAGGCCGCTTTTGCACAAACGTTAGACTCATTGAATATCAATGTCTGCTGCATTTCGGAGACTAGAACTCAGGACAGTAGTCCACATATGGAACTAACGCCGCTCGCACTGTCAACCTGGTACTGGTTATACACTTCGGGTGACCTTACGGCCGCCGCTACCGATCAGGCTAGAGTAGGTTTGGTCATCAACACGACGGCTGCAACCGCATTGGTAGCTTGCATTCCTGTTAACAGTAGACTTTGGGTCGTCCGCTTGGCAGGTTCTGTCGCAACCAGCTCTAGACGCAAAAATTTTTTACGAAACGCTTCATTGTCTGCTTATGCTCCGGCTGACTGTAGTGACGCTGATGTCAAGGGCATCTTTTAGTCAGATCTGTCCGTTCTCCTTCAGTCAACACATGGTTCTGATATCGTCGTTCTGGCCAGAAATTTGAACGCCCAGGTCGACCGCATCGGTGAGGCCGAGTATCGTTTAGGTGGCAGGTTTGGGATAGCATCACATCGTCCGGATAATGGCGGGCGATTGTTGTACAGTTATACGTTCAGTACGGGCTACTCCTAACCAAAAACTAGTTTTAAACACTGCACCGCATTGTCATACTTGGCGCCCTTTTCCGAATCAGGTCTGGTCTCAGATAGACCACATAGCCGTTAGTTACAGGTGGCGGGATTCTATTCAGGTCTGCCGTTTTATTGGAACACATACTTGAATTCAGATCATGCATTGGTACATTGTCCTTTCCTTCTTATCTGTGCTTGGCGACGACCCTACCGGCATCAACGGCTGGCTGTTGAGAAACTGGTTATACTGTTGGTGAAGCATCGGTACCAATCCAGCTTGGAAAGTAGCCTTAGCAGTTCTCACCTTGGAAGTCTTAATAGCTGTTGGACCCACGTCTCACGCCGTTTATGAAGCAGATATTGTGGCGTACGGCACGAGGGTTTGAGAGTTAAACAAACACGGGTTTTAAAGAAATTCACTGGAAATGTAAGTGATTCTTAACTGCTGCCGTACCACCCTGGCGTAAAAGCTAACCCTGTATAGGAAGAGAAAATGTAAGGAAGAAGAGGGGCAGGGAGGGGTCTAACTACTAAAGACACCGTCGTCTATATTCAAACAATCAATATCAAGGTACCTAGACCTTGCAAACAAACAACTGAGTTATAAGTGAAATTAAGGCATCATCAGCAAGAAAGCTTTCTTACGACTTTCACTTCCTTGCATTAATAAATGCATTCACTTCACAGATAACTTGGCCAAACAACAACAACATTCATGCCACTGACCTCGATTAGCCACCATCTCACCTAACGTCTCCAGCCACCGACTCCGTGAGTCGCGAGGTCCTCAGCGTGGGAGACTACCCCGATCTACAGTAGCCAACCCCTAGGAGAACAATCTCATTTCTGTACGCCAGGTCATCATCTGTCCACCTCGAACCTTCCGCCAGTCGGCCGCAGCGTCGATTAGGAGTGCTCGATGTGGCAGACGACTTACTGGTATTCTTAGTACATGGTCTAACTACCTAAATATGCAAATGTAAGGGTGGCAATCACTACTAATTCTCTTGGTCGGTTATTTTTGGTGCCATCGCATACGAGTGATCGAACGGAGATATAAGCGGTCGAATACCTGAAGACGGTTCACGCCTTCTACCCTCAGTGGTTATGTTTCGCCGCCGCGTAGTAATATAACCCTCGCTGTCACATTATATACGCGATCTTCAAGCACCAGGGTGAGATTTCTCTGTCGCCGTAAATGCCCCAGGTTGACGAATGCCGCCCTAGCCTTAAATATAAATGCTTCTGTTTCGTTTCTTACACCTCCGCCGAATACACAAATCAACCAACATCTTCCATAACTTCATTATCCAGTATCAAATCCAGGTAACCACAGCAATCTTGCGAAATTATTTCACGCTGAGTTTAAAAAGCGCATTCCTTCATCATCATCGTCATAGACAGCAATACATCAGTGATTCACACTGATGCTTATCTGCCACACAACCATGAAGAAGAAGAAGAAACAAACCCTGTTTAGGAAGGGAGAAGAAAAAAGAGGCAGGGGAGGAGACCTAACCACTAAAAAAGAGCTACGTCTACATTCCTTAGTATTTAGCAGAACGCGACATAGCGTTTAGCGTTCTCTGTGCCGCTTGAAAATTGTCAAACAGCATCACCTTGTCGTCAGCATAATCAAGATCAGTTAGTCCTTCACCAGGTAGGAGGTCTACGCTGGCATCTTGAGTGTCGGAGACAATCCTCGATTGTTTCGTTTTTGATGCAGTTGAACAGAAATTGTGAAAATGGACAACCTTGACGTACGTCGCTCCTGTTACTGAATGATCCTAGCACAGAGGGATGGTCACCGTCGTCCACACGAGTTGAAACAACTGCGTCAAGGCCTTTACCAAAGCTTCCCCACCTCGTTTGAAAAGTGCCAACAGGAGGTAATCTGCGCCAATAGTCCTATTACGTTTGAGAACCGAAGTGCAATTGTGCCTCTCAGTCTAATTGTCTTGCTAAATCTACCGACCACTGATGTATTGCTGTCTATGATGATGATGATGGCGACCAAGATGCGCCACCACACGTTTGACGGCAACATAGTAGAAGCAAGAGGCCAGCTAACTTGACTCTCAAAGTGTTCCGCCCACCGTTCTAACATTCTGGACTTGTAATAGATGTGTGTGCTATCTCTCTCGCTGATAGCTTCACTGACAGACCTGGGGCCATTAGCACAGATAAACGTGAAGAGTGTGCCGATGTTCCCCGAAGCAAAAGCGATCTCCATTTCCATAACTTTCTTCATTAACCAAGCCTCATGATCAGCGTTTAAGTTACGCTTCAGTTTCCTACGGATACCTCCCCTTATTGATTGACTGTGTTTCGAACACATGGCAAGAGACTTTACCTAACTGCCCTGTTGTTCGTAAAACAGAGACTGCGTTTAACTAAGTCGCCGGTTGATGTTACTGGCACTCGGACAACCAGCTTGCCATGTGTGTTAGCACGTTGAGTGCGTTTTTGTCTTTGTGCTTTCTAAATCGTAGGAACGCATCTATGTTTTCATTGGTCACTGCGTACTTCCAAAACACTGTAGACGGATCAGCCTGAACCGGTGCCTCCGTCACTGTAGCAGTTGGACACAAGTGAGCTAACTTCGTTTACTTCCTGCCCCCGGTGGATCCATGGCATCAGTCTTCACTAGCCAAGTAATCAACTTGTATCAGCAATCTCGTGTGCGCTTCAGCCGCGCATCCTCGTTCGTCGTTGAAAGGTATGGGGGTAAACTATGGAGAACCACCGGGGAATTCCTAAATTAACATTTTGTCACAGGGAAGTGATCTGATGACACTTAAAAGTGCTTATGCGGTATCTGAAGCTGGAATTTTACAGTGGTGATTCTATTAGTATTTGTTCTGTGTGCCTGCGGCGCCGATTGAAATCATCTTACCTGTGTTTTTCACAACCCTGTACAGTTGACTGTAACCTACCAGTCGAGCCCACCCACTCTATCACTTATTCTTCCGATTACGACATGATCAATTGCCGCGACGCACCAGATGTTTGTCCGCTCCGTCCACCGGATCGTCTGCGGATCGCGGTGAACTTGCCCGGTTTACAGTCTTCTAGTTGCTTGGATCTGGAGGTCACCTCCACTCATTTGCATTTGCATGTGAGTGTTTAATTTTGTTCATCTCAACGTTTCGCAATCTCATTGTGGCTGTCGCATAACTTTTATTAACAAAGTTTACATGTTTTTTTGGTCCGTTTTCGAACAGGGTGGTGGCTTGTTTCACCTAAACAGTGTTCGTTATTCGAACGGGAAAACTGAAAGCGTGCGTGTTTCGTCTCTATGATTATGCGTCTATTGATAGACCGCCTACTTACATATACTGTAGTTTCAGGTGAGGCCTAGTTATGAAAATTAGGGCTTCGGATGGATTCAAACCAGCGGCAGAAAGAGTATGCCCAAACGCGGCAAGCGTTCTACCAGCTGATCTATGAACTCAAACGTTTGTTCTTCCCTTTTTAGTGTGCGTCAGTTGAAAAATTGTCTGGGTTGCTGGCGCCACGTAGTAGCCAGCACGAATTTTCTTTACCGTATCAACGCTTCCTACCCGGTTTTTTGACGACCTCGTTTCTCTGTTTTTGCCAACTACTGAGTGCATGCCCGAAACAGGTCACAATGTGAACATCAATAACGAATTCACTGTCGTGTTCCGTGCTGCGAGGAGGCATACCTTGTGACTTTCCGAAAGGTTGTTGATTACGCGGATGTGGTTGTCTTCGTGCACTCAGTTGCAATTTTTTTTGACGTTCCAGATGTCCTGGTAATCAGCATGATGCGGCAGTAAAGAATTAGTGCTAAACACCCATCTGTGTTTTCTGGGTTGTTATGAACTTATCTATTTCCCGGTGTGTATCTATTATAGCCTAGTTACACCTGCGCTTGTGTATTGAACGCGGTTGTTGAAGAAATCGCACTACTTGCACTGTTTGATTATTCTGTGAAAAAGCGTGAAAAGCACTAAATGTTTTAGATGTTTCGCTCGTAGGTTTGCTGGAGTCGTTTTGATTTATTTCGCCCGTGATGTACACTTTAGTGCTGCGATCCCCCTGGTGGCTGTCGATGTTTTGGAGTACGTCATATAGTGTTGTTTGTAAACTCACCGAGAACACCACAAGATTTGCTTCTATTCTTCGGTATTTTGCATATATGATGTTCATTGCATACTTCTGCCAGTGGCAGTCAGTATGTGCTCTAGGCATATGTGGGATACGTTTCGCATGATTGGTCACGATTGTGGTTATACTTTCCTCGCCTCCTTTGCGACACGTACACGTTTGAAGCGAACATTATATGGCGTCAACAAAAGGGGAGAGTATGGATATCCTGTTCGATGCAGTTGGTCAGCAAAAAACTACACGCACATGACAGTGAGGTGAAACTTTTCAATCTAGAGAGATGACTGAGTCAAGTCTATATTACTTCTGTTAAACTTAGTTAAGACATGCGTGAGTATTATGCCAAGTATTCAATGGAAGAAAGGGAAAGAAGTAGGTTATGCAGTCGTCCAGGCTATTATGATACAACCATTTAGGGTGTGTTTAGATTGGGCTAAACCAATTAGAACAGATAAATCACTTGGAATTGCTGATCAAACTAGTCAGTGGGACATTAGTGTTAGTAACGGTTCGCCGTTCTAGTCTCAGTCGTTTGTCGTCCGGCACACAGCTTGCGATGGTTGGGTCACGTACTCCGTATGTCACTTAATCGTTTGCCGTACCGGGCATTATATGCTGAGGCTACCAACAGTCGGGTAAACCCGTGTGGTGGCCAACCAACAACGTGGTCACGAAATATGAAGACCTTGACTGTTCCACTGAGCAAAGTGGGTAGGTGTCGCCTGCTTGGCTGGGGTCCTCGTGATTACTCAAACCGCTGGTTAGAGACGCTATCCGAGATGGCAATGTATCGCAGTCACTGGCGGACCTATATCCACAACACTTCTAATTCTTCCACTTAGTCTTGTTTTAATAATTTTCAACCTTCTCAGTAACGTTTTCTTCTAGAATATTCCACGTTTGTGTTGAGGCGAGCGGCGGCCCGAGCTACAGTACCTTTTGGTCAGGCTCATGGCTGTTGTGATGATGATGAGTCCACCACTGTTTCGCATTTTTTTATTGCCGGATGTGTGAACTGGTTTTAAAACTTGAGGAGGTATTTGTTGGAAAATATCATCACTCGATCGAGCATCGCGAGGTGAGAGTTTGGCTACACATCAGAGTAATACCACGGGCTACAGAGTCCAGCGGAACAATTGTCGATGCTACAGACGTGCATCTGGAACCAATGATGACTAGGGAAAATGCAGATCCCCGCTGTCATGTTTCACACAGACCACAGCATGCATCAAAGCTTGGATGATATATAAACTTTTTAATTGCTCTTTGGGGGTCTTGGCAAAAGTGATGAAGGAACTATCGGGGATTGTAATGCCACTGGGTAACTGTATATCTCATCCAGTGTTGACCTCAAGCATCAAACCTGTTTTCTTAGCGCTGAACATACCAGCTGAGTTGCAACCTCTGGGTATTGGAATGTACAGGTTTTCTGTGCAGTATATGCAGACAGTTTTATGTGGCGTATACTGTGCATGGCATCTCCAGAACACCGCATTAAAGTAGCTTGTTAAAAGACAAATATTTCTCTTAGCAAGGACCTCCTGTGTGAACATTTTTGACACTGTTTCGTGCTCAACTTTGTCCGGCACTATCGGCACATCTTACTTCGGGAAGTGTATTACGGATGCGTTAGAGTATTCATCAATGACGGCAGTTGGCTACCAGCCCCTGTTTAACGAAGATAAAGACATCATATATTTTCCCTAATCTAAAGATCTGAATGATATTTCATTACCGATGATTAGTTTTACTTTGGGTTATGCACTCCATTGCCCCTCAACCAGATGATCGAAATGAGTGACTACAAGGGAGTCCGGAGCGCGACCTGCTGTGGAAAAATTCGAGCATCACTCAGGCTATGAAAGGACTACAATAAATGTGCGTATACAGTGCATTTTTCTGAGAACCTTGTTCTAGAATTAAGAATACTTGAGAAGGAACTGTTGCTTTTGGAGTTGAAAAAAACAGTGTTATCACTAAGTAACCATACCTGTTTTTTTTCGTAAGGCTATAAAAATAAAAGGCCATTCTGCCTGTTTTGAATGTTATATTTTGATAGGTTATTGTGTAAGCATTAAATGACTTTACGCTGTTAACTTATTGCTTTGCTGTTTGTTCCAGTTTACCGTGTTGGTGAACAACGTAGCGTATCAACACAACACGATACAGGTTAAAGCAGCAGCTCCATTTGGCGTAAACTAAAAAAAACAATCAAAAGGCAACAGAACGGTGGATGCACAGAAACAACTGGCCAATCATATACTGGTCAACTGAAGGAAGGGTTGCTATTTTTGTGCTTATTGTCTAATCTTGAGACCCTTAGGTTAAAGATGGCTGTGAAACTGTCCATTTCAGGGCACGAGAAATCTGTTGTTAAATGACATTCTTGTTCGTTTTGCTTAGTTATTATGCCGTTGAGACATTCCCTAACTGCTCAACAGTGATCACGAACACTGGAATTCTAAACTATTCTCGCGTTCACTGATGATTGTTCGAAAGGTCTTATTCTCTGATCGCTTTTATGTTTGTTTGAACGTAGCAGGCAGAACAAAAATGCGACGCTTTCAGTGGTCACATATCATAAACGGTATTGACACATGTACCTTATCCATCTAATTAATGTGATGTAACTCAGCCCTAAAACATTGTGCTTGATCTTCGGACCGAGACCACTCAACATCGGGTATGAGCACCAGATAATCAGATGGTGTCGTGGTCACAAAATTTGAGGATACTACATATTTTGTTGAGTAAAGTCGGTCTTGAAAAATACTGTGTAGCGAACAAGCTCGTTTTCAGTGATTCATCATCAGGCTAAATACATCACATTTATATCACGAATTTTACAGGGGAATCATTAAAGGGGGTAAATGGGGAACGGGTAGTTTATCAGGTCAATCAGTTCAATGTCACACTGCAATCAAGTACCCACTTGAACCGTGGGTCTTGACAGGCTAACAGGGTGTGGGGTTGGCCATGGCAGTTCTAAAGCCTGAACGA
>JTDE01003155.1:43411-64264 GCA_014338405.1 Paragonimus skrjabini miyazakii | reverse complement strand
TCGTTCAGGCTTTAGAACTGTCTTGGCCAACCCCACACCCTGTTAGCCTGTCAAGACCCACGGTTCAAGTGGGTACTTGATTGCAGTGTGACATTGAACTGATTGACCTGATAAACTACCCGTTCCCCATTTACCCCCTTTAATGATTCCCCTGTAAAATTCGTGATATAAATGTGATGTATTTAGCCTGATGATGAATCACTGAAAACGAGCTTGTTCGCTACACAGTATTTTTCATGACTGCACTGGGAATTTTCGCACGATTTAAAGTCGGTCTGTGGACTTCATAAGCACCCCATTCGCTTGTCGAAAACCTTATCCACGTTCAATGACGCACCCAACTTCACAGCACTTTTAACTCTACTATTTAGTATTGTTGTGACCGCAAAAAGCGCTTGGCCTGAGGATTCGTTTATTGCGCAAACTCCCGTATATGTCATGTCTTACATCAAACCTCAAACGCGTACACCCATTTGCACGTCAGACATGTATTCATATACATCGGGTGACAGTACGTTGCCAGTCGCCTTGGTGGAAGTTCTCATACCGCACGTATACACTATTCCGATAGTTCCTTCTTGTCAATCGTCTTCCTGGCGTTCGGAGCTTGCCCTTTTGTTCCTGAATGTCGTCTGTGAGTAACATACTACTTGTGAGTAGTATGCTACTCTCAACGAAACTGCCTGTTATACAACAGTATTATTCCCTCTTGCTTCCTTTTTTGGTAAACATCATGGGACATATCCCATGACTTGCTATCATCCTCGGGTTTAGCCACATTATGGTCTGGTCAGGCTCACAGTTGTGTATAAGTGAATTAAAGTGAACTGCGAAAGTCTTCCATTCGATATTCTTCCATGATTGGTTTTGGTCTTGTTTTCACTCCGTCCGATTTGAAATGCTAAGCTGTAGTATTCGGACCCGCTCACGTACAGTGTTACTTATGCTGCCATTCGCGTTGACAGTAATTAGGAAACTTCTGTTTGAAGGCAACTATCCCGTTAAATACAGTTTGGGTTATGGTTTCCTCACGTATACACTACGCCCCAGAATGAGGTACCCGGCGGCGAAATCGGGAGCCTCGCCCAAATAGCTTACTCAACGGATGATTCCCCTAACCGAGTCAGGTAAGCAGACGCCCATAACACACCGCTGTAAACACAGTCAGGTTAGCTGGCTGTCGATAGGGTGGGGATGTACACGCATTCCCAGTAAGGTTGCTCGGCACCATCGACCCAGTGTTTTAGTCACCACGGTCCGCGGTCGATTACATCTGGCTGTTCACACGTATCTGTAACCGTTTCAACACTTAAGAGGCAAGGCTGGACTAGGAATTAACATGGACCGGTAAGTGCAAATGGACAAAGTAAAATTATGACATTTCCCTAGCGGATTGTGCCATCATGATGGTTTTTCACTAAACGTTAGATAGTAAAAACTGTTTTCATGAGCGAAACAGATTTGCAGGTCACTAAAGGGCTGATCAAACCATGACAGTTTTTTCATAGAATCTGATGCATTTCATGCTGCGTTTTTAAGTACATCGCGCCTTGCTTTATAAACAGTAAACGTCGCTTAGCATGTCTCAGTTTTGTGGCTTTTTTACTGAGCCGTGTCGTTCCACTTCCTGTCAACATGTTTTATTTGACTAATCATTCCGGAATGAAGACAACTTGTTGTGTTATTGAGATCGGCGTGGACAGCCAGTTCAGAAATATTGTTCATATTGAAGTGCTTTGTTCTCTGGAAAATCCTGCTTCGTTCTGAAAAATGGTATATCCGTTTAGTTTGTGTCGACACAAAACATTCGCATCATACGGGTTTTGGTTGGAGGATTACAAACTAGGATACTATGTTGATACGTGTGATTACTGATCTGACTGGGCGACACGGGATAAGGGACGTAACACACGTCTCACAAGTATCGTGTTTGTTCGCAAATGGACTTTTCTAAGACTGTACAGGCTGTAAGTGTAGATGCTTGTGATGACGGTGAAAAATCAATACTTTCATTTCATTAGAGACACGTCGAGCTTGTGGGCCATGGGGTGACTAATTCGATTGGTATGTGTATGCCTGTCTGACTCTGATTATGTTGAGTTACGTTGGATCACACTCCTCTCAGTTCATTTTGCCGGACAGCAGTCGCGCACAACTTGGTCTGGACCAATTTATCATGCTGTAACCAAATCATACTGCTGGAACGCACTGATGCAGGTATATCGAGATGTTTTACAGATTTTTAGAGGCCATTTATACGTTCTTTGCAATAAATATTCGGTTTTCATCCTAGATATCACGTCTCGTCAACGCGTATCTGTGACTAATGACTAAATGCATCGCTCACTAAAACGTCTGCTGTATAGTGTTCCACACACACGAACCAAAACCGTATTCTCTGTGACTGTAATCTGCAGTAAGTTTGTCAAGTTCCTTTCCTAAATCAGAGCTGATACAATTCGCTAAATATATGAATCTGACAATTACCACTAGCGATGTGCTGTTGTACTTACGAGTCGACATTATCGTCATGCAAAGATAAAATGAAACGAACGCAGTAGTACATAAACCATGAATTCAGAACAGATGCCCAAAATGTTTTCCGCGGTTTTTCTTGCACAAGAGCATTCTCCTGAGACATGACGACGTCACAGGTTGCAAAACAGTATAGTAGATTGAATTACATTCCGGGATTTTGGCCACTTTGAGTTCCTTAGGCGTTTGTGGATTTTCCCTGTAGTTAGTCCTAAATCGCAGAACGCAGCTATCAGAACAATCATAGGTTTTGTTCGGTCAAACGCTCGTTTGCATGCTCCTTTGCATTGCTCCTTTTCATGAACACTACCCGTTGCAACAAACATTTTCATCAGCTGTCGAACTGATTTAGAGGTGACCGATCGTGTGTCCGCATGCTTTGTACTAAAAGCATAGTGGTTTTCTCCTTATGAAAGTCAATTCTGTATTCTGTTCGGTTGTCAGATTGCTTGCACGTCATTCACTTACTTGCGTTCGAAGAGCGCGATCGTGTTCCAGTATGCTAAATTCGCCCACCCAACTCGGTTAGATGACGTGTCAGTTGAGTAAGCCCTATTGTCTGGACCCCGGATTTCGTTACCGGGTGCCTAGTTCTGAGACTTACTGTATTTATGTATGGTTATACTCTGGATAATAAAATTAGGTTCGAGGGCTATATTTAATCTGGCTTCTGTAACCTAGAATCAGTGATTGATTGTGTGAAGGAAAGTGCCTGTTCAACGACAATGTCATCTTTACTTGGCTCACTTATCTGTGATGTGAAGACGGTTTACGAACTATAAGGTTGAAATGCTTATGCCGTCTAACGCACACTTGCAGCTGGCTTATCCATTCGCTTGGTGTTGGTATTTATATGCCTAGCTTTTGAGTTTGGATATAAGGTTTTTATGTTTCAAGTGTGTTAGGCCTCGTTTTCAGCCGTTGATATATTATTGTCGATGACGGTGACGATGTTCACACGCATCACGTGGTCAACCTGTTTCCCAACCGAAACTACGTATGCTTTTGATATCGTTAGAAATGCGTGGTTGCTTAGTCCACTTGTGATAGTTGTCAAACAGAAGCTCGAATTTCACATTATTTGAGGCTCTTTATCAGATATAGCCACGTATCTTGCCTACACACAGACAAACTTGCTGTTATAAAAGGCAGTGTTGCGGTGCACGACAAAGGTACATGCATGTTTTATCACTGCTATCGCTTACTGTTTCCAATGCGGATGGAGACGCAATATTTAGTCTCCTGGCTCATATTTTAAACACAAATTATTGAGTCTCATAGGCAAATGCTAAACTGCTCTATAAGTAGCGACATTCAGTCCACGTAGTTGGATGTATAAACTAAACACATAACACGACTTGAAACCCCTTGTAGTGCTTTGAATCTTATATCCATGATTTGACATTCTGTCCAATCGGACACCTATCTATTTCCATACAGTCTGAAAAACCCGTTGCGTACAAATTGGAATTGGCGCTTCCCTACGAAGTGGATGATTCCCAAGGTGTTGCCAAATTCGATAAATCCACCAGTGTCTTAACAGTAACAGTTCCACTGGCAAAGACAGGTTTGAATGCAGATGGAAATTTGACGATCTGCTCCCCAAATGCTACGACATCCGTTGATCCGACACCACCGGCACCGATGGTGGAAATCACCTCGATTGCCAACGAACCTCCCAATGTGTGCTCTACTTCAGCAGGACCTGGTAATCCTCTGACTCATTTGAAACGAAAACGTCGGAAACGAAATCGTCGTCGATCCTCTACCAGTGATACTGGAAGCGAAAGTGATACGCTTGCTTCCAATCGTCCATCGTCGCCTGAGCTGCCAGACTCGAATGTAGAAACTCCACCGATTTTGACGACGTGTAGTGAGGAAAACATTTCTGCACCTACACACCTGGACAATGCGGCCCAACCGAACTCTCCACAATCGTCAGGTTTGATAGTGCCGGTCACGCAGATTGGAGTTCAGCAGCTGTTTGTTTCCAAAGATCGGTATGTGAGCATCTCAACTTGCTAACAGTTGTTCGCTTTGGTTTGTAACGTCACGTCATCTGATTTTTGTGTCTTTAGCTGCTTAGCTAAACGACACCGCCAGGTCTCCGGTATTTTGTGTTGGACGATCTTGTCAGACGTAACTTGCCGTGACCTTTTTTGTCATGATTACAAGTTATTTTAGCGGTTCATTCAAGCATTCGCGAGTATGATGTTATTTTTGTGTCGGCTGTCACAGTTCTCTTTGTATTATGGCGGTGATGCGTTGCCGATTAGATGCCAGACATCATCGATTCTTCCAGTCTGAGATTGGAAACTTTACCATTGCATCACGTCGTAGTTTGTTATTTGTGTGCAATTATTACCTCACAGTCAAGGCTAGCTGTTTTCCTGCAGAATCTTCTTAAATGCGATTCTTCCCAAGCAACACGTGCGCGGGAGGTCTTCTTTGTGAGTATTTTGTTATTCAGTAATGTTCGGTAGTAAAACTCGGATTTCGAGAATTGTAAGTATGTGGTAGAGCTGTTAGTTGCCTGTTGATTGATTTGAAAAGTAGTCCGAAAATATTATGACTGCGGACAAATTGTAATACTCTACTTTCCAACTAGCTTACTTGGCCTTCTCCATGAATTTCGCGATCGAACTTACATAACTAGGGGGACAGATCTCATGTGGGGGTGCGTCGTAATTAAGTTAACACACACACCAGTTTCGAAAGCTTGACATATATTCTGTTGTTGCTCCCAACGCGCTGTCGGAAAGTCATTATACATGCTTCAATCGAGATCGGGCAATTCATATCTGTTGTCCTCTGTAGATCGGTTCTATACTAAACCTCTCGCCCTTCGTAATCAACACATAATAACCACAGTGCGTGCCAACTTCTGTATGTCGTATGATTGGACTGATTAATTAAACCAGACACAAATACCTCTTCAGTCTCTTCGAGGCCTAACGGCGGTCGTATTCGGCTGATCACTTCAGGCCCAATGCATGATGGCTCTACCGGGGTAGACTTCGTGTTATCTCTTTTCCTTTGTTACTGCGACTTCGAGTACAACGTGCCTGGCGAAATCCGCCCGGAGAGGCCAAGAAGTATTGTCAGAATTTACTCATGTACTTGTGGTGTTCATCCATGCTGCATCCAGTGCAAACATGTGGTGGCTTTGAAACTGTAACTGTTGTCTCTGTTTTCAACGAAAGTGAAATGTGTGCTGAGTAGCTATGGTAATTGTACGCCATGAGTGGGTGTAAGAAGCGCTATCCTGTCATCGGCGCTGAGCATGTCCGGTAGATGAAGTACGTCAATTTCAGTGGCCGCAAACTTTCTACTGCGGGATTAGGATATAATTTCGTCTTGAGGACCTTTCTATAAATCTGACAATTATCGTTTCTTTCTTCAACTTAGTTGAATTGCGTACTCTGGACGACCGCACTTCTTTTTGGTGACACGTAAATCCACACACCGGTTTCGGATTTATAGTAAACAGGTAACTTTCCGCAGCACCCAATCGCCTCATGAGCCAGCTTACCCACTTAAAGACGTCAGTTGAGACTCTTAAACTCCATCCTCTTTGTCGACTTGTTGAACGAAAACCTACCATGTCTACACGAATGGTGAACTTCTTATGTTTTGATATTGAAAACTATTTTATGTGTTATCAAGACGTCATAAAACAAGACGCAAAAAAACAGAGTGGCTGTTAGTGAGTGACAGTGAATTCTAATTCTAGACTACGCACACAATAATTGGTTGGGCCCAGATCGGACGTTGATTGAATGTTACGTCATACGATCAGGGTGAAATGTGGTTAGACTGGACGCGATGGATCTGTGGCCACGGAAGTTGTAAGGACTGAACGAATTTCTTTTGAGAGCAAAGGTTAGGGTTGCATACTCTAATAGCAATCGATTCGGCGGTCGCCAGAATGCGCTGACAGACTGTCTTGGTTGAGTGTTGGTAATTGTAGACAACCCGGAATGCTTTGCTGATGTCTCTGCGATGGTCAACGTACGGTCTAAGCCTAACCAATTATTATGTGCGTAGTCTAGTATTCACCCTTTATTGTCAGTCATTAACAGCCATTCTGTTTTTTTTTTACAAGATAACGATGGGACCAAATTCCTGATACAGTCCATTCGATATGCCGCACTAGATCACTAGCACTCGGTTAAGTTGTTGGTACCGAAGTCGCTCACTCTACGTTATACTTAACAGTTCATTTGCAGCTGCAGTGATTGTTGCATCGGCAGCACTGATTGCGATCTGCTCCTTGGGGCGATGGGATGCGTTTTCAATTACAATGAAAACGTAATATGTAACCTGACAGTGCCTCTTCGATCGCCTCACTCTTAAAGGCAGGTTGCAAGAAACATCCGATAAACGATTTACTTGTATTGATGAGTCATCATAAACCCGTCTTCCTGAACTCAGTCACACCTCTGTTTGTTACGAACCATTAGGTTGTTCTATATGTGGAAGCCGTTACTCCTGATATCTAATCTGTTATGATTGTGACCAGCCACAAGCTTGCTTATTCCAGTTTCAGTCTGGTTTTGTTACGTTCTTTTTTACGTGTTACGTGTCACAACTGACGGCAGCATATATGTTACCACCATCTCACATCTGTCCTCTGGTGTAATTAAAGCATGTGGGCGCATATATGTATCCTTAAGCCAGCAGTACGAACATACACGGAGTTTCATTAGTTAATCCTGTCTTTTATCATCCATTTGATTAAATTGTGCATTCTACATTCTACAGCCGCGGACTCAATTTTCAGGAGATCGAGGGTGGTTCAACACTTTAAGATACATTCCATTTCGGTTCATAACTCTGAAGTCCAGTCAATAAGTAATACTCTACACTGTTTTTCAATTTATCTCATTCTAGCCGTTTGGCACCAGTTCGTTTCCGACAAGACCCTCTCTGTTTCTCCATTCTTCTACCTGTCCGCGGTATCCTACCGGATACAGTGCGGATCAACTGGGCCATTGAACCAATTGTCGCAGGTGACTCCGACGGAGAGAGCGCAAATGCCGCCTACCATGTTGATTCTAGCGTAACCACAACCCCTCCGTTACTGCTGTTGCTAACGTTTTCTAGCCGTGGTGCTGGCGGATGTACGATGGATTGGGGCTTGGTCCTTCGTTGTCCTTCGTGCTCTTCCAAACTGAAGGTGACTTGCCGCGAGCAGTTTTCACCCACCAAATTAAACACAACTACAGCAGTCGAAGAGGAGATAATCGATACGGCTTCCATCGAACCAATCTCAAAGTGCTATCATCAAGATCCCCCCAGGATTGTCAGTTCAGCTTTCTCAACCGCCAACGCCGTTCTCGTTTTGACGAAACCACTTGGTACGAAATCTGCCAACGAACCAGCTGTACCTTATTCGACCGAGATGCGACGTTTTCTGAACAGTCCGTCCGTGTGGTGGAATTCAGTAGCGATCGGTCGTACACTGAGTGCTGGAATGCAGGTTGTTATCTTCGCGTTATATGATGCATTGTTTTTGTTCTCAACTTCATGGAACTGCAGAAAAGATCAATTACTCAGAGTCTTTTTTGCCGATCTTCGGTACGAACCACATACGCGAGATATCTTTGACATCACCGCTTCCGAATTTGCCCAACATTTTATAGGCTTTACTGTTTCTTGCAGATGACGTATGACTGTTAAGGTTTCATCACTGATTCCTCCGCAGCATTTCTTGTATTGAACGGGTCAACTGAATTGAAGTGAAGCACAGATTGCAAAAGGCAAATTCGAAGCACGCCCTTTAGTGTTTTCGGTGTTTACGACCTTGATATTGCTTGCTCGCTTGTATCTGTCTGATTTATTTGATAGGTCTACTTTCATTCCCGTTGATATTTTTTTGTAAGAGCTGACGCCTAACATGGCACCCTACCCTTCACACTTGCGCACGGTGCTATACAATGTCCTACATGGTTGTTTTTCCTTGCTACAATATATTTATCTGCCATGGTTTCTCCGCAGTTTAAAAAAAATAGTTTTGTCGGGAAGTGTTTATGTTGGTGGACGATTAGCTAGCACCCTTCGCACATGGCTTAAGAATTACAATTTCTGCAGTTACTGAGTAGTTGTGCTCATTCGATCCCTTCAACCAGATACCTTACTGTCAGTCGTGCCGTTACTCACTTGCGACTGAACAAAGCCCTTGCTAGTCAAAAGCACTTTTTATATTGGCCTTGTGTTATTGTTATTAAGCATTTGGATATTTATTACCTTGAAATCTGATTGACTATATTGTGTGACCGGTATGATTTATTCATGAAGCTACAAACTTCTCAGTCAGTTGACCTGGCTAAACTACACATCATGAAATTATCGTTCCAATTAGTCAGTGCTGAGTTTCTTCTAAGAATGTTATTTGGTGTTAAGGTATGCAGGTCAAACCCAGACTTTTGGTCAATCTGTAGACGCCTTCCGTAGTGTCTTCTACTTGGCGTTTTTTAAAATCCACTTTGCTGTACGTCTTTCTTCAGGAATGCCCTTTTGTTGGTGTGGAAACGTGCTTGTTAACACATCCAGCTAAACTTCAAGCGGAATCCGGGGCAACCGCCGTCCGTTCAGATCTTGTAAAAATTCACAGCATGTCTGCCACTGGTTGCGAGATCACTTGGAGACGTTCTGATGAAATTTCCCTCACCGAGCCACCAATAGACTCATCCTGTTCCTCGGCTATTGTGACTGATCTAGCAGTGGACGCGCTCTTGGGCCCTACATCTCCATCCTCATCCAGTTGCCAACCGAGTGTTCAAAAGGGCCGAACACGTAAAGAGTTTATCTGTGCTCCGCTTGTGCTCAAAAGTATTCTGAAGCAACGATCTTATTCAGGTGACTTTTAGTTTATCAACTGTGACATTGCTTTGTTAATTTTTGTTACCTTTCCACCTGATGCCTGCAGAAAACGTTGTTCAATTCATGTAATCGCCATTGAATTTAATTCTGTCGTTATTCTTTGTTGAAGTTGTTGCGCAAAGCATGCTGTATGTGCATTTAGTCCGAGTCCATAACTTGGCGGTAACGGTTCACAAAGGATCCGTTTTTTTCCAGATGTTTTTCTGCACGCTTTTGGTTTCCAGTTTTTACATCACAAAATGTTCGCTGCTCTGTTTGGATATTATGAGGATGCCCATAGCTGGCTGCGAACGGTTACGCCAACTTGGGCTTGAATGTGCGATTGGTAATCGAGTTTCATTGCCACTGAGCCTTCATCAACTTTTTAGTAATAGTTGTCGGACTTCTTTTCAAGCGTGGGCATGTTTTCGTTTTTCTTCTGGTAGTGCGTACATATTGCCGTATCAAGTAAGGTTGAGATGAGGTGCATTCGTTAGTTACTGTTTTATCCGATCAGACTTACAGTAACTTGATTCGGACTCTTACGTACGTCATCTGATCGCCTGTCCGATGGCCAGTGAACAACCCGGGCCAGTTCACGACAACTTTGCCATAATTGGTGGTTGTAGTGTGGCATTTCTGGCTTCCTTGTTTTAATTCTAGAAACTGTTTATTTCTGACTGGCGAAAAATCGTAGCCGTTGGCGGTTGTGTCGGGGACCTCTGCTTTCTTGAGATTAGTTTTCTTCGTTTTTCCATTGATTTTTTAGGATGCTCTGCAATCACTCTTCCTGCATTCTGTTATATTTCTTGTGGTCCCACTGCTGTTTGTCACTACCGTTGTCAGCGCTATATTTGCTGGTCAGGAAATCCTCAATGGATTAGCAGCACAAGTTTATTAATTAGGTTTTTACGTTATATCGGTTTTGCCACGGACAAAATTCTGCATACTACGGTCAGGGAATCCAGTGAGCTTGATGTGCACTTTCTTCGTGAAACTAGTTTGATCGACCCGGGGTATGTGGATGACATTTACTTGCCCAGCCTCTTTGCTGACGATATGCAAACTGTGATGAACGAGACGAATAATCAGGCTTGTTTGTATAGAATATGTTCTGTGCCTTCGAAACTCAAAACGTTGTTTCAAGACCGGTGCTTTCTCACTCTCGAGTTCTTTATCGTCGTTAATTCGCTTGAGGCTGGGTAGTTCCGTATGCTATCTTGTCAGACTGTGCTATTGTCGATGCGATATCGGCGAAAATAGAAAGAGTATCTCACAGACTCCATATAGCCGGTTGCGCATTTTAGGACACAGCTTCTACCCTGTTGCTCGTGCCCACGTTACTTTATTGTTTACTCGAGGACCCTGTGCTTACAAGTAATGTTTTACTGTTGAAAATTCAGTGACGAGATCATACGAAACATCTATCAAACAACACTGATGGTTGAGCCACCAGGGTTACAACGGTGGGATAATCAAAACGAGGATTGGAGTATCCATTGAGAGTAGTATGTTAACCTGCCTACTACGTATTCTTGCGCTTTCGTGTTCTGCGCGGAGGTAGCTCCTCTAATGTTTCAAGTTCCTGCGAGGTCGATTTGCTTACGCCCCTGCAGAGTTCAGTCGCTAGATGTGTATGTTGCTTTTCTTACCGTCGAATGTGATGGCGTACTTTTTTTGTGGCAGCCAGGAATTTTTTTAAACTTCTTATCGTGCTCTTCTCCAGCTGTTCCACGTATAATCGCGTTGCCAGCGGAGAAATATGTAAGCATTCCTTACCAATACTGTTTGACTTCCGGGGATTTAGATTATTTTTGTTTAGACACCATCCACGTTTGATCACAGCCTTTGCATTCAGATAAGCCTTCTGGCTGGTGGTGGTTGCACCAGGCTTGAATTTTACTCCTATTAGAGCGTAGGATGATAAGCTGGAATGAGAAACGAAACTCGTGTCTAGTGCTTCTTTTCGAATGACGAAGACTGCGGCCGAGTGAGTTGTGTTCACCTTACAGTAATGCCATTAGCGTCCGTTAGAAGCACTCAACATCGTTCATTATATCAGACGTATTACGGCAAAATTCATAAAGACTATGACAAGCCTGAAAAGGGGTGTATTTTTTCCATCGTCTTTGATCAAGAGTTGAGTATATGCAGTCACGTGTCCTGCACTCATCATATCGGGATTTTGGCCGTTAGTTCCGCAATGCACAGTGGAGGTCGAGCGTTGAGTTATGCAAAACTGTTAAGCTTTAGACTGCGGTCAATTGCCCCTCTGCGACTATGACGTTCGTTCGGAGTTGCCAAAACATGTGCTCTCCAGAGTGCCTGGAACGGTTCTACAGTGCCGGAGTGTAGATGTTTTTTGAGGTTCGCTTCAATAAACATTGTATCCCGTACAGGATGACGTCTTGACTTAGTAGCAGTAGGTCTGTATCCTAGCGACAGCTGTTCGCGAAGATTTTTAAACTCGACAAGAGAAGGAAGAAACAGGTTTGGTTCCAAGGAAGGGGATTTCGATGCCTTTGCTTGCTCGAAAAAAGTAGTGATCGGAAAATACATCGATACGCACATCTGGCATGACAGAGTTCCACCTGTTCTTAGAGACGTATAGTTAACCATGAGTCTTATTTGACAAGCGAGAGGAGGCCACTGTTGTCATAAGGTGACTCTCCAACATTATTCCTTATTTACGGCCTTTAAACGTAGCTTTGTGAACCAACGTTGTCAATAAATACATGTAATGAAGTACAGTTGATACTGACATGGCAGTGTTAGAAACAAGAAGGAGCAGCTGCAATAATTGCGAAAAGTAATAGACTGTCGGTGCTGCTTATTGACGGGTTGCTGGTTTAACAACAAAGGGAGCTCTGAAACCTCGATGAAAATGACACTTTCTACTTGCTTTACAAAAATCTTCTGTAAAGGAACAGTTTATCTTCAAATGCCGACCTAGACCACAAAAATGTCACGAAAAGGTGCCAGTTGCAGTAGCAGGGTTGTCAACGTTGTATGACTGCGCACTTGTACTAGGTGAAAACACATCCTTGCTAGACAACACGGTGCAAGTTCGTCGGTATTATACGAAGGTGATGATTTTTGAGCGAGCTCGGACTGTCTCTCCAATTCAGAGGCGATCTTGAAATCTCTATTCTTTCTTTACAATAATTTGAAAAGGCATCAATCGAGCTAATCAAAATCCTGTTATTATATGGTGACCGCGCATGTCCGGGACGTGCGAACAAATTAATGACACGTCAAGATTCTAGGTACTTTGATGGCGATTGTAAAAGCCCACCGTAGACCGAGAATCGATCCCTCCACATATCCAGTTCCTTAGCGTACGGCGTGACGTAAGCTGTCGCTCTGCACGCTTATTGATCATGTGCATATTAAAAGGCGGGACATTAGAAGGTCTACTCAAGTTGACAGCATTGCCATCCGGTTGTGTTATGCTTGCTGTGTTAATCTATTTAATCCTTGACATGTTGATGACGCCTCACTCTCACTTACAGCTCGGTTGTTTGTTTGCAAGGTGTTGGCGCCTTGATGTTGTATGTTTGAATGTAGACGTAGCTATTTTTTAGTGGTTAGGTCTCCTCCCTTTCCTTTTTTCTCTTCTCTCTTCCTACACAGGGTTTGCTTTTCCTTTTTCATGGTTGTGTGGCAGTTAAGCATCAGTGTGAACCACTTATGTATTGCCGTCTATGATGATGTTGACGCAACCATTGCAGGAAAGGGGGTACAAGACATTACATGTATTTTACATGAGGATAGCCTTCGATCCACATAATCCCATATCAGTCGTTCAACAATCTTATCGTCTGGTATTGAATGCTTTGACTCAATGTAGTCCTGATTTTCCTCCGCTTCTTTCCATACAGAGTCCAGTGGAGATGAACCGGTGGCAAGTTCTTGCGCCTTACGCGATGCCGGTTTGGCCGACACTCGCACAGATCACCTTTTGTCGTCAGACGAGTTCCCCACAGCCAGTAGCGACGAAGATGACGAACAGTCTGACTTGGTATACCGCTCGCATGCGCTAGTCAAGCTGTCTGCATCCGACTGGCATATTCGTCGTTGCGTCTCAAACGAGAAACTACACTCCGCGAGCGAGAATGAGCACACGTATCCGGGACACAGTGCTGGTAAAGGCGGACGACAGCGACGTCGATCTGTGAATTTCTCGTCACATGATCAACAGTTAGCCTATTCACCTCGCGATACAGTCGAAGCATTGCATCATGCTCTAGTGAACAGGCGGTAGGTTGGTTTGTGTTCTTTGTTATGGCAAAAGTGCCATGTGTATGTAACAGTGGAATACCTAATTTCGCAGTTGACGTAAATCGTGTTTTTTTTCGTTGTCTCTTGACAATGCTTTCTTAGATTGTCCGTTTCATCTGTTCCTTGGGGTCGGTGTTATATTTGGCTAACGGGTCGAACCAGTCTTATTCTTTGCATTACCTGTTATGCGACGCCTGTAAGATTGTTCGTTTATGTGATCGGCTTCGTAATGTCTCTCGCCACCATCGTTTTCCACGTTAAGCCACACCCATGAGTACTACAGCTGGGTTGACTGCCGTTTATCCTGATAGTAGACTGTGAGGTGACAGATTAACGAATAGGTGGAAATGTGTGGAAAAAAAACGAAACAGAACACTGGAGATTCATAGAGAAAAGTCAACTATCTGTCGGATACAAGCCAACTATTGGCTGGAACACTACCATATTAGTAAGCGTTTTCGACCAGTGGCATGAATGGGCACGCATTTGCCATCTGGTATGTGGCACCTAGCGTCGGGGCTCAGCAGAGCGACTGAGGGTTTCATGGACCTTGACCACGTCGTCTCCTGGCCATCTTGTGGTTTCTTCCAATTGTCGCCAGTCGCGTGATGTGACATACACCCCTTCGCCATGTGGATTACGCTACCCAAACCGTTTGGAGTGTGTTTTCAGTTCCGGGTTTCCGGCCGCTTTCTTGATGAACACCCAGGTATGCGCTTATGGGCTGTTACTTTGTTTAGTCAACCAAGTTGACAGAAGTTAATTGATGAAAAAAGCGGTGACAGAAAAGCTATGGCCTGTAGGGATTGTCCACACGGTTAGGAAAGTTTTATTTTTATCTGTAGAGCAAAACTGCGTGCACAGGCGTTGTGAACCCTGGTTTTAATCGACAGTCGGACGTCTTTGTTAAGCCCCATTTGTTAATTTCTAACGTTCATGACCCTGACTAGAAGACACTGTGGTTCGAGATGCCACTCAACGCAACAGTGGTGTGCAGTATTCTAAGAGACAGTTTTCACTAAAAAAAGATAAAGTTAGATAAAATAAGACTAAGTAAAAATAGAAATCATGAGAACGACAAAGTAGCGAACAAGACTTGTTTTCTGTGTTTGATCATCAAGCTAATTAGAACACAATAAATATGAAAGCAGTATCTGAGGTGAATGAGAAAAACGGTCAATAGAGGTTATGGACGGCGTGTTTGTTATCAGTTACGCAATCACTGTTCAAAATCGTGGGCTTGATTGATTGTGGGCCAGGGGAGATTAAATGTCCGTACGAACTTCTGAGCGCAGAGGTCCGGAATGCGTAATCGGATACTAATGGCCTAGGCATCGGTCAATATTCGGAATCTCACCATTTCCGATCGATCCCTTGGCACTCGGTAAACAATCTGGAAAACGTCCTTCTTACTGACAGAATGATTAGAGTCAGTCAAATGAGCAACAGTCGCGCTTGAAACCCTTTTAACAACCTCACTATTCAACCCCGAAGGATGATGTTCACGCACTCTGTCAGACCATCGCTTTGCAGTACGACCAATGTATGATGCTGGACACGAGCAAACAAATCAGTACACACAACAGCTGGTTGTAGAACATGGAAGCTTGTCTTTGAGTTGTGGTATGATAACGGGTGTTGAACGGAAACACACGCACAATCCCTAGGTTATATGGTCTGCCCAAAGTGCACAAAGGAGATTTTCCTTTGAGACCCATTTTATATAGGTGCAACTAGCCTTATCATCCTCTGGCCAGATGGTTTGCCGGTCTGCTCGAACCTATCTGGTTGGAGCTAGCAAAACACAGTCTCCGGGACACGTTTCATTTTATTGACGCAGTTCAAGACCTGAACCCAAACAATCAAAACTGTTCTCATTCGATGTTGCCTGACTATTTACGAACGTGCCTCTACAAGAGACAACTGACTATGCGATTACATCGGGCGTAACAACAAACAGTTGGGCATCCCAAAAGATTAACTGAAAGAACTGCTGGTGCTTTGTACGAGTAACGTTCAGTTTCTGTTCAACAATGCACTCTACCGACAGAGAGATGGAGTGGCAATGGGCTCGCCTCTAGGTTCTCTGTTAGCTGACGTATTCAAGAGCAAACTGAAGGCTAACCAATTGAGTGAGGTGATTGAACAATTTGCGTTTTACAAACGTTATACGTTGATGATATCTTTTGCGTCGTCAACAAGAATTCTAACATGAACAGAGTTATGACAGCTTTTAACTCAGCCCACAACAATAATAAATTCACCGAGGAGTCAGGTAACAATGGTCAAATACATTTCTTGGATGTTGGCATGGTTAGACGAGAAGATGGTTCAATCCAACGTATTGTGTACAGAAAACAAACTTGGAGTGGCCAATACATTCACTTTGACAGTTTTGTTCCGTTAAATCAAAAGCGAAACCTCATAAGATGTCTGACGAGTAGGGCGTTAAAGGTCTGCACCCCTGACACTACAAGCTGAGCTAGACTTTCCACAAGAAATGTTCATGCAAAATGACTACCCAGTGCGTTTCATTCAGAAGGCGATGCAAGCAGTAGAGTTGAAACTTAAGCCACCCTCTGTGAACAGGAAGCTTGCGTTTACTAGTCTTCCTTTCAAGGGAGATCCCATGGCCGGAGTTATCTCGAGAAAGCTCAAAAATTCAGTCGGAACAACCTACCCTGCCGCTCAACTGTGTGTAAGTTTCCGTTCAACACCCGTTATCATACCACAACTCAAAGACAAGCTTCCATGTTCTACAACCAGCTGTTGTGTGTACTGATTTGTTTGCTCGTGTCCAGCATCATACATTGGTCGTACTGCAAAGCGATGGTCTGACAGAGTGCGTGAACATCATCCTTCGGGGTTGAATAGTGAGGTTGTTAAAAGGGTTTCAAGCGCGACTGTTGCTCATTTGACTGACTCTAATCATTCTGTCAGTAAGAAGGACGTTTTCCAGATTGTTTACCGAGTGCCAAGGGATCGATCGGAAATGGTGAGATTCCGAATATTGACCGATGCCTAGGCCATTAGTATCCGATTACGCATCCCGGACCTCTGCGCTCAGAAGTTCGTACGGACATTTAATCTCCCCTGGCCCACAATCAATCAAGCCCACGATTTTGAACAGTGATTGCGTAACTGATAACAAACACGCCGTCCATAACCTCTATTGACCGTTTTTCTCATTCACCTCAGATACTGCTTTCATATTTATTGTGTTCTAATTAGCTTGATGATCAAACACAGAAAACAAGTCTTGTTCGCTACTTTGTCGTTCTCATTACTTCATTGGGTATTTTAGAACGCATTAAAACTAGAAATATTTTGCTGGTAATTACGCCAGAGCTTTTGACAAGCTGTCATCTCAGATGGCGTTTCTAATCCATGATTTCAGTGATCGCGAGGACCCAAATCAGGCGAAGGACACTTAACCACTGTATCCAATGGAATAGTCAGAGATCCCATATTTTGTGACCAGATCGTCGCTTGATTGTCCGATGGTTTTATTCAGTTGTTGGTACGAAAATCGCTCAGCTAGCAGCGGCTTACACGACTCATCTATTGCATGCCCTGCAACCTGATTGGTTTACCAGTCGCTATTCCCTTGGCGTTCTGTAATACGCACTCGCACAATCATACCACTTGACATGGGGTTTTTCCCCCACAAACAACGATAGTCAGCTACAGCGAGTCTTTTGAAATCTCCGTCAGAGGCAAACCACGTTTCCGGACCATGAGCAAAAGAGAATTCACAAACATTGTATACCTTTTCGTTCAGCATCTACCAGACATCATTTTGCCGCGACGGCTGACGCAGGTTCGCTGAAACAACGAATGTAGAGACCTTCTGAATGAACTACGTTTTTTTACTGTTCTCCTGGATAGTTTACCACATTGGTTACAAGTTGATGAGACGATCAAACGTCGCAAGTTGTCAGGTTGCGGTTGCAAATATACACTCAGACCCAACCAACTTAATATATGGAAGCTATGCACCGTACAGATAGACCACATTATTTAACCAAGAAGTAAACTACCCTCCGCAAGCCTGTTGTCAGTTGGCCTACTGCCTACCGGAATTTCGGTTTCGAGATCTTTAGAACTCCCAAGCGTTCGCTTCAGAATATCATTTTTCAAGTAGTTGAAGAGAAAGAGCGTAGTGGACATCTTTGTCGAACTCCAGTTGCATTAGAAAACGCTCCGGAGTGTTCCTAAACTCTGCACTCAGGGTATGCATACACCGGCTTCAACAAATTGATTTAGTTCAGTAAGACTACTTTTCGGTGAGGCGCTTCAAGCAGTCGATTCAGGTGAAGTTCTTAGGTTCAAAAATGTCACGACGGTTAGCTGAGAATGGGAGGTCCGGTACTCCCTTGTTTGTCGTAAAGTGAAACCATGTTCGATAGACCCGCGACTAGGTTGATAATCTGAATGCTTTTCGGGTATTTGGTACCCTCTTCGATTCAGAAGCTGTCGAATTTTAGATCCATGGACATCCTGGACACGATAGCGATAGTTGCTATGGGACTTTCTCGGTCACCCTTATTAAATAAAATCAGTTCAGGCAACAATCTTTCATCACGTCCTTGCAAAGAGCTGATGCTTTGTTACCATCATAATCGAGTCCTAGTAAATACGAGCGCGAATAACCAATATGAATAACGGTGAACGAATAACGTGAATTGAATCCTCTTCGGATTGTCTCTGAATTCCGAAATAAACAAACCACTGTAAACACAGGCAAATCTGACTCTGGATGGGCCCTGTGTTTAGCTACCGTACGCTTGGCTAATTTACGTGACAAACATCTCTATATTAGTAGAAATAAATGACCTTTTGATCTGGGGCGTTCGAATCTATATATTTCAATCCTACGCTAATCCATATATCAGTAACGGCTTGATATATTCGAGTTCTGACTCCGGATTCATGTTCTTCGTGTCAAGTTTGCTCTTACCTTAACATATAAATTTTACTAATTTTAGTTCAATAACCACATCGATTATTGGTAGAGAATCGCCAGGAACGTCACAACTCACATCTCACTCTTCATAAAAGAACGAAATACACTGTGTTAATCAAAGTAGACTGTTACTCTGAATGTTTAATCATTCTGTCAAATCACCGTGATGATTTGTAAATGTGCGAGCCATCTTTTCTGCGGACAGTCTTTCCAATTCCTTGTCTGTGGGCACTACACCACCTGGTCAAGGAAACATGAATGCAACCTCGTGATGGAACTACATTGTTCTTCTCTTCAGCTCGCTCCGACAGGTGACCTCCACTGTCCTTAGACAGTGTCGTGGTAATCTAGCCACATTTATAATTTATGCGATTGCTACTTTGGACACTGGTTACTATGGTTGCTCTTGCCTCGATGTGGTCAACGCGACATCATGCAGCTCGTACATTACCGACTTTGTCTTCTGGCTGAAAACACTGTACGGTCTAAAAACTCAAAACGTTTTTTAAGTTTTCTTGAGTTACCGTTTTTCGGATATTGTATCAAGGTAATCAAACAGTACAAACAGTGCAAAATCAGACGCACACAATGTAATCTTTCATCATTCGAAAAGTATTTATCGTTCTTTTTGCGACGCAACTAACTGCTTGTTTATCTGTGTTGGCTTGCATTCGTTGGTCGACCGACCTGCCCGCTTGTAATGCGAACATCACTTCAGTCTCCTGTTTACCAGTAAGCACATCTCTACAACATTCGGGCCGTGCGGTGTGGACTCTGGTTTCTCGGGCGCGAACGTTTTTCAACGAACACATCTGGAACAGTCTTGCGTCGGTCCCGTTTTTATAGTTCATGTTTGCTTAACTCGAGGATTTGTGCATGATTTCTTTACCGCAGACCGACTGTGATGGAGAGTCATGTATAGATCAAGGTGAAGATAGATAACATTTGGTTGCATTCCCGTTTGGCTTGACGTATGCTTGGATCCTTTTTCTCTTTCTATAGTTGCACGTTCTATTGACAAACGAAATTCGAATAATCGTTTTTTTCTAGGTTGTCCCGTCCAGTCTAATCTTCTGATCAACCTCTTTTTGTTGCAGAGTCGTACTGCACTGTTCTGGATTGTTTGCGTATGTACATTTAAGTGAAGGTGTGAATTGAATTTCGGTATCTGTAATTCGTTCCCCGGACGGCTCGTTGTACACGCCGAATTCACTTGGTCGCTGTTGTAAACCCTCCTAAACGATACGCTGGTTCGATCTCGGTAGAGTGGTGCGCTCGATAAAATCGGATTCTCGTCCCGGTAATAATTCACACGAAAATATCGGTCCCGATTAGTACCGCGACTGTCCCGTATTCGCTCCCAGGGCAAGCCAAAAGACGTGTTCAAAATAAGAAGCTTTGTTCCGCTCCAAAACGGGGTGCGGCTAGGGTGACAAGTACAAGGTATTTATAGGGCACGTCATGAACACACATTCCTACCACATCATGAGAAAGAGTTAGGATCACACATGTGCATAGCGGTATAAAAAGTCTTGACCGATTTGAACAGTTCCGCTAGTTCGGACTGAGTCGAGTGATTTTTTTCCTTCGCTCTCACGACGGAGGCGCCCTGGGACGGTCACATGGTGGGCGCCCTAACAGTCGCACACGTACATTTCAGTTCATCTGATGTGGATGCATCTAGCAATCATAAAATACAGCTAATATGTAACAACTCAGCTAGCTTGGTTTTTGGTCGCCGCAGTATCTTTCATGCTCATGGCCGTATTAGTCGTCTAGTCGACTGTACTAAGTGCTCGACGAGAATTTACGCGACCTGGTTTCGGCTTTTGCTTTTCAAAACGAACTGGGCCAATTTGAAAACGATGAAGTACTATTTATGACGTTATCTCCATCTCGGATGCTTGAACCATAAAAACCGAACTTTTTGAATGTAGGGAAAGTGTTGACTGGATTCACAAGCGGACGTTGTTGAGCAGGTTGTTTTACTTGTTTTGTGTGTGTACCACTTTGCGTGGTCACTTGGACAGCTTTTATGGTCACGGACGAAGAATGCCATTAACACCGTAGACCTATCCGCTTCTTGATAGCACTGAAGACTGTCAGCAAAGATCATACTCTTTGTTGATGTTCTTGGCCACTTGAAGTGATATGCAGCTGTGTTTCAAATTCGCTTATAAACACAAATTCAAGCCCATTAATAAACC